>JALGXP010000021.1:389409-427689 GCA_023333625.1 Bothriochloa decipiens | reverse complement strand
CGTGCTCCCACAAAAGGAAAAAGAAAAAAGACACCATTATACTTGGCCGGGACTTTCAAATGGTCAACGGGTCACCCCGTGGAATTTGACATTGATCGATTGTTGATTTGAGCGGAATGTAATCCACGTGGCGTGCAAGATGTGGAGGGCGTGTGTGTGTTGGAAGCGAATTACATAGGCCACAACTAGCCTTAGTAGTATGGCAAGAAAAAAAATATGGCTAGTAATGTTTTTTTATAATTATTACACAATTCAATGAAGAGCCACATTTTGCTAAACGAAATTTATATATGTTTTCATTTTATGACACATAGAGTCTTCATATAATTTGTCTAAGTTTAGTCGTTAACCAAATATATATGTTTTATTGGTCAAACTTCACATGTATAAGGTGAAGTGTGATTAGCAACAAAACAACCTCTAGGTAAACACACAGAGAGAGAGAGAGAGAGAGAGAGATGAAGCCGTCAGCCAGCCAAGAAAAATTACATTGGAGTGGGTTAGATTGAGGCACGTGCTGGCACTGGAAATGACAATTGGCGACTTCCAGTATTGTTCTTGTTCATTGGAGTGCGTGACTAGGTTTTGCTGGCAGGTGGGTTTCAAGGTGCAATGAATCTGCCTGCTGCTGTCCTGTCGTATTGGGAATGGAATATACCATCACCCACCTACTTTTCCACGCCTCGCTCGTCATCGTCGTCGTCATCATCTACACGAGTTTCCATGGATAGCTTCTTACTCCTACTACAAGGCAAGGAAAAACAAAATTAAAGTCTAGAACGACTCCGACGACTCTAAGGCCTCTTACCGGAATCGGTACCTTCCGAATCCACCGTAGCGCACTGTACGGCACTGCAGTAATTTTATTTTTATTTAATAATAATTATCTAAATATTAATTAATTAGGCTTAAAATGTTTATCTTATAAAGTACAATAAAACTATATAATTAATTTTTAATTTTATCTATATTTAGTACTCCATGCATTTATCGGTATTTTGATGTGATAAAAAATAGAAATTTTATATAGTAAAATTTAAGGATAGATTTAAAAATCTAAACAAGACCTAATTATGGAACGGAGGGAGCAGAGGATATTACGTAGAATAGTCACGTGGGTGATAGAGAAGCAAGATCGAGTGACCAGATAGATGCAGATGCATGTACCAGCCAGTATCACCGCCTCTGCCTGCCTAACCACATTCACCAACTGGTGGCTGTTGATATCCCATCTCAACTCACTCCAGGACCGAATAAGCCTAATCCTAATCCACTGCATGCAGCCTCCCTCTTTTGCTATATGACCACCATCCGTAGTTTCTAAGAAAAACACACACACACACACACGGCTGTCGATATCCCATCTCAACTCACTCCACACACACACACACACACAGACATACATACATACATACATACATATACACACACACACACACACACACACACACACACACACACACACATATATATACGGAGCACATTCAAGCTACATACATAATATCATTATCGTACTAGCTACCACCATTTATTTATTTTATGTATGCTTGCTCCTTCTGTCCAAGTGTCCATCCACCCCTTCAACCACAAATTGTTCTAGCTCAGATTAAAGCAACTAGGTATGGAAGATGCATGCACTGGCTTTGTCAAAACAAACCACATGTTATATGCATCCATAGGTACACGACATTGCTAGAGAAGCAAATCAATTCAATTCAATTCAATGGAACATATATGCCATCCTCAATCGAATACAGGCCGTGCATGAACCTGCACCTTCGTTCCTGCCTGCATTCTTGGACCTCCTTTATCTCCTCCCTCGGGACCCAGACACCGGTGCCAAAAGAGCCCGCCTCAGCAATGCAGCATATTTAATTACAAGCTAAATAAAGGGGATCAAAGATGCTCGTTGTATCTATCACATATTCCCATGCGCTTAAACCCACCCTGCTTCTACTTGTTAGCTTGCATTGGTCAGCTTCTGGGAGCTGCTTGTCCTGCTCCTTTCTCGCTCAGGCTTAACTGCTTCAGTTCCCTCAGTGCCACTGTAACAAGCTAATCAGTCACATGTTAGTACTAGTCTGCATACCCTGACAAATCACAAACAAATACGTTAGCAACCATAACCTCATGCGACTTCTCCAACCAAACCAAACATGCCTAATTTGTGCGGCGGGTTCTAGGTTTTCCACTCATTTCCTTGCAATACCCCTGCCAGCTGAATTCTAGTACAAAGTCAAGAGTGCATCTCCACCATTGACCCAGTTCTCTAATGTAGGCATGGTAGCTGCTGTAGGCCTAACTAATGATCCTATCTGTTGAGTATATCAAACCCTAGTTAACTGGAAAGGAAGTGTGTCAGATATTCAAATGTTCGCTTCAGATTTTCTGGTGCAAATTCAAACTTATTTATGTGTTAAGTGATACGGTATCCAACACATACACTAATCAAGGAATATTACTAAGCAAGTCAAAGTTATTCAATAAAACATGAAAACAGGAAGGAAAAATAAATTCACCAACCAAAAGTATATGAAGCTAAAGAGTAGTATATCAACACTCACCCTATTGGAAGCTCCAAATTCTAGTCTGGGGCTTCTCCGAGGCTCGGGATTTGGATTCTGGGAGTACACTGGAGTGCTCTGGAAAACTGAAGGCTGATTCTGGTTTTGTAGATACACAGAGCTGCCATGGACAATGGACGGCCCATTGCCATCAACTGAACTGCTATCACCGTGGCTTCCCCAAGATTGCTCTTGTGTACCAGTTTTACTACTGTTAGCAGCGGCTTTGTGATCCTTCTTTGAGAATTGAGTGGCTGCAGCTCGAGCCCCGGCTATTGCTGCAGTAACACTTGCGGATTTTTGCAGCGTGGATTTGGAAGCAGCAAATGTAAGAGATCCTGGCTTCAAAGAGAAAGGATCTCTGGGATCTGGAAGAGGGAACTTGACAGGCAGTGGACCTTGAACAGGTGAAAGGCCCCTCACGGCCCCATCATAGATCTGTGAGATGGCAAGCAGAACAGATTACAGAGTTATGAGTACAGGCACAAGGTGGAAATAGGAGGAACTGCTTCTGACAACCAGGACTGGACTCACCCTTCTTTCTAAATTGTAGACGCCCTGGTAACCACGCATCTCGAATGGAACCACCAACTTCTGCATAAATTCATCATGTATGGAATGTCACAGAGAAACAAAGGTGTCTGCAGTTATGGCATGTGCTAGCTAGTAGGAGTGAGGAACAGGGTAGTATGTCGAACTCACCTGTGGATTCTCACAGAGCCAACAAAAGTCAGTCAGTCCTTCAAGCCTGACCTGCATTTGAGAGTAGCATGTTGCATCATGAGGTAAGTAAAAATGAATTGCAGGTAAAATGCTACTGGAGCGAAGGAAGGGAAATGGACGAGTAACACAACATACAGACTCAGGCACATGTTCCCAGGAAACAAGCTCTTCAGACTTGAGGCAGCCTACCACCTCAACACAGCCTGTGGCAGAGCATATTATTAGCACAATAATGTCCCATGTCAACAACTTCATCAAATCAAATGATGATGTGATGCACTTCCTCTGGTTGTAAATATAAGTCCATCACTCCATCTAGGTTTAAACTTTTTAAGTTTTGAACACTAAATTTCTCAAATCAAAATATAAAATTCATATAGATTGACAGCACAAGATTGACATTGTCAACCATTGTGGGGAAAAAAATAATTTCACACTATACACGTCTTTTCACTCAAGATGTTATTATGTTTTTAATAAAGATATTGATAGTCAAAGTTTGAAAATATTCATTAATTGGGACACCTTTGGACGGATTACATTTGTGACTGAACTATTGAAGGAAGTAGGCAGAGCAGGCGTGGGGCTAACCAAGGAGGCGTGAGACAGGGTAATGATCAGGGAACTTGATGTCAGTGATGCCATCGACGGCATAAATCTCCCTGTAGAAATCCTCCATGGCTTTGATGGTGTCAGGGTCAGGAACCTTGGATGCTGCGTGAATCCACAGGCGGCCTGGAGAGACGGAATTGGAACTGAATCTTTACTTATTCAAATCCAAACCACAATCAAGAGAGGGAAAAGGGGAAGTAGCAGACCTGTGATTGGGGATGGCCATGAGCGGCCCTCGATACGCTTGATGCCGTGCACCAGCAGCGACGCCCACGGCTGGTGCATCGTCAGGCAAGGGTTCCCGTGGTATCCCCTGCCATCATTGCTGCGGCTGCTGCTGCTGCTATGACCGCCGGCAGCGCGGCCCGAGTACCCGCCACGCATGCTGTCGCTAGTGGCGATCCTACTTTTCACGGCCTAGGGTTTTGGCTCGAATCTGGAGAAGGAAGCTTGACGAGACCCAAGAGAAGGGGAAAAACAGACAGGAAGAACCATCATTTAATCAGATGGAAAAAGAAATTGGTAGGGGTAGTAGAACTGGGCCAGCTCTCGAGCACAAACATTGTTTAGTGGGCTCAGTTCATACAATCGGCCCATGTGTAGGAAAGAACAGAGACATTGATTGGGGCAGCTGACCTGGTAAGTAAAAATTTTCTTATCCACCTGCAAATACTCTTTCAAATAGAGAATTGACACGTCTTTGACCCCCTTTGCTTAGTCCTTGATCCCAGTAACGTGATATCCTGGAGTCGCTCGAAAATTGGTTCAATTACTGGAACACCTCAGCCTAATACTAACCATGAAAATAGAAAATAGGGAACATATATATATATATATATATATATATGTATATGTTGTGAAATAAATAAAATGTTCCTGTCTTATAGCTTTGTTTGATTTGCTTGTATGCATTGTCAGCTCATGAGATTGGTTGGGCTGGAGAATAGAATCTGTAATGGGTGGTGAGGATCGGTCGATGGGAGAAAAAGCAAAGGCAAAGCAGTAGTAAAGGAATTCAAACCTGGTTGCTTGATGCTCCGAGTCCATGGACATTGTGTGGATTGGATATGATGCTGCAGGGCCGAAAGTTTTGATTCTGTCTTGTCTGTAGAGACGACGTTGCCCATTGTGGAGTTGCCGGCTACTCGTACTCGTGTGGAACAAGATGGATCGATCGATCAATCATGCATGATGCAGCACTGGACACGATCACACGAATAGGAATAGGATACTGGCCAGGCATAGGTCTTGGACCACGCAGCCGGCCGGCCTCATCACATTCTGCTTTCCGTCAGCTCAGCTCCCAGCTCTCCATCAGAAGAACCTGGAATGGAATGGAATATATATAAATAGCCATCGTGTTGGTACGACGTAGAGAATTGAATGTCTTGCTTTGCTCCTCCTCCGTTGCTTTTCTTGCGTTGCCTGCTTGTTCAGTTGATTGAGCTAGGAATAGGAGAGGCGCCAAGGATTAAGCTAGGAATTAATAGCAGCAGCAGCAAGGATGGAGATGAGCCGCGCTGCTGTGGACGACATCGTCCGCCGCCTTCTGGTCCAGGATCCACGGCGCTGCCGCCCGGGGAAGCCACAGGTGCCGCAGCTGGCGGAGGCGGAGATCCGCAGCCTGTGCGGCGCCGCCAAGGACGTGTTCATGCGGCAGCCTAGCCTGCTGGACCTGGACGCGCCCATCAACATCTGCGGCGACGTGCACGGCCAGTACCGCGACCTGCTCCGGATCTTCGACGCCGCCGGTGGTCTCCCGCCGCGGAGCAAGTACCTGTTCCTGGGCGACTACGTGGACCGCGGGGACCAGAGCCTGGAGACCATCTGCCTGCTGCTGGCCTACAAGGTCCGGTACCCGGAGCACTTCTTCCTGCTCCGGGGCAACCACGAGTGCGCCTCCATCAACCGCATCTACGGCTTCTACGACGAGTGCAAGCGCCGCTACAGCGTCCGCCTCTGGCGCCTCTTCTCCGACTGCTTCAGCTGCCTCCCCGTGGCGGCGCTCGTGGACGGCCGCATCCTGTGCGTGCACGGCGGGCTGTCGCCGCACCTGCGCAGCCTGGACCAGATCCGGCGCCTGCCCAGGCCCTGCGACGTGCCCCACGAGGGCCTGCTCTGCGACCTGCTCTGGTCCGACCCTTCCCCGCACCACAGCGGGTGGGGGGACAACGAAGACCGCGGCGTGTCCTGCACCTTCGGCGCCGACGTCGTGGCCGACTTCCTCCGCAGGCACGACCTGGACCTCGTGTGCAGGGCGCACCAGGTGGTGGAGGACGGCTACGAGTTCTTCGCCAACCGCCAGCTCGTCACCGTCTTCTCCGCGCCCAACTACTGCGGCGAGTTCGACAACGCCGCCGCCGTCATGAGCATCGACGCCGACCTCGTCTGCTCCTTCACCGTCATCAGGCCGGAGGCCACGGACAGCAGGAAGAGCACCAAGAACTACAAGGGCATCCCCTCCGCCGCCCGCGCCACATCACCAGCAACTCCAGCGCCACCGCCTGCACCTTCCAACAGAAGCACAGGCAGGAAGGGGCTCCTGCGATACTTGTAATCATTCTTAATTAAATTAAATTAATGGTGCCGGGGCGTGGAAAGAGCGAAGCAAGCAGGTGTTAGCCACCCGGGCGCCCTCTCTTCGTCGGTCACCAGTGTTTAGCAAGGAGAAGGAAGACAGGCCTCGCCGTCTTATGCTGCAAGGCCCAAGAGGACGGCTCGGCCCAACTCCAAAGTCTACGGCCCAGCTTGGGCAGTGTGAGTAATATATGTAACGAAGGAGGAAGAGAGATGGGACAACTATTCTGTAAACACATTTTTCAAACCAGTTAATCATTCGTCGTCTCCTACCTTTTTTCTTCTTCCTCACGCCGAAGCGTTCCCCTTCTTCCCCGCTGCGGCGATTCTCCCCTGCTTGCTGCTGCGGCGGCGCTCCGCCGAGCTTACCCCTATCATCGAGTGGCTAACATCTGGTATCAGAGCCTCTCCTTATCCTGGCCACATACATCCCTCCCCACTTCCACTTCACTTGCCACCAGCGCAACCTGGGAGCGATGGATCCCAACATCCAGCGTGTGCTCGACGAGCTCGCCGGCCTCAACCGCCGCTTGGACGAGCAGGAGGCCGGGCTCAACCGCCGCTTCAAGGAGCTGGAGCGGAACCTCTCCGCTCGTGACGCGGTGGTGGACTCCAGAATCGCTGACCTTGGGCGCCGGATCTGCGAGCTGGAGGCGGCGCCAGCGGATCCTCAGGTTGCTGCGGAGGACCAGCGCCTCATCGCGCTCGAGGGCTCTTGCCCCGACCACGACGCTGACTTCGACTCGCGGCTCAACGATCTGGAGATCCTGTGCACCGCCCACGTCAACGACGAGCGTGACGCTCGCGTGGAGGACCTAGAGCACGAGATGCAGCAGTTGGTGGAGTGGAGGTCGTACGTGGACGGCGCCATCGATGACATCCTGCAGTCTGTGCAGAGGTTGGAGCGCTGGGTGCCCATGGGGTGTTCGACGAATTGCCCCCGGCGTCGTGCTCCAACCCTCTATGGCAGCCGCGCGCTCACCTACCGGACGACCCGCCACACCGCCCGTTGTTGGGCACCGCGTCGATCAGACTACACGGGTTCCGGGATTCGGGGTCGTCATGACCTGGATCCCCGACCCGGCCAATGGTACGTCGTTCCACTCAGTTCCTGTTGTTTCGTCTCCCTCGTTCGTGCGTGCGTATGGCCATCAGGTTCCCCAGCCCATCCAACAGCCACCGATTCCACAGCCTGACCCCACCCATCATCCTCCATATCCTCAACAACAGCACACCCACCCAGCCCTGATCGCTTATCCCCCACCGCGCTCACCTCCTGATAGAATTGTCCCTAACAACACATCATGCCGAATTCCCAAGCTTCCTTTTCCTCGATTTGACGGTGAGAATCCGCGTCATTGGAAAACCAGAGCCGAGAAATATTTTCGCATTAATTCTTTGGAGGAATCTCTTTGGATAGAGATTAGTGAGATGCACTTCGATGGCCCTGCCTCGTTGTGGTTCTAATCAGTCGAGCATCAAGTCCCTAATCTGTCGTGGGAGGCTTTCTATGCACTCATGCATGATCGATTCGATCGAGTTCGCCATGAAGCTCTTATTGATCAACTGTTTCATATCCAGCAAACCTCCACTGTCACAGATTATATCGCCCGCTTCACTAAACTCACCGATCAGCTCAAAGTCTATGCTACACATCATGTGAGTTCTTCACTCATCGTTTCATCGATGGCCTGCGAGCGGACATTCGTGCAGTTGTCAAAATTCATCATCCTAAAACGTTGGATTCTGCTGCCGCTCTTGCCTTGATACAGGAAGAGGTGTCCCTAGCGCAGCGCCCTGCTCGCTATGGTGATTGGTCATCGTCCACTCGAGCATTGGGGGCATCGAGGCAACCGCTGCTTCTGCCTCCGCCGCCCAAGTCTGCGTCGATCGCTACACCAGCCACAGCGACAACGCCTATTTCTGGTGCTGCGGCCCCTGCTTCTTCAGAGAACCCGTTGTCAGCACTGAAGCGCTACCGCCATGCACAGGGGTTGTGCTACAAGTGTGGAGCCAAGTGGACAAGAGACCACAAATGCAATCCAAAGGTCTTGTTGGCAGTTGAACATCTTTGGGATTCTCATGATGCGGAAGAATCAGCTCAAGAGTACCCTTCTGATACTGAGAATGATCAGCCTGTTCCTACAGATCAGGTGTTCTTTGCTATCAGTAAGTCAGCGGCGGGTCGGTCTTCCTCAGGCAAAGTAATTCGGTTTACTGGTACAATCCAAGGCCATTTAGTGTCTATCTTGCTGGATTCTGGGAGTTCTGCCTCCTTTATCAGCTCTGAGCTGGTAGCTAAGTTATCTGATGTTTCTGTGGTTCCCATAGCTGGACAAGTCCGAGTTGCAGGTGTGGAATTCTGCAATGCTCTTTTCTTGTTCAGCAGTTGAATTGGTCTGTGGACTAGCATACATTTTGCTCTGATTTTCGAGTACTCCAGCTTGGTGCTTATGATGCTATTGTGGGGATGGACTGGTTGGAGTCTTTTAGCCCTATGTAGGTCCATTGGCTCCAAAAATGGCTTCTAATTTCGTACTAGGGTCAGTGGATATACTTGCAAGGATTGGGTACTGTTCAGCCTGATAAATTACTGCTGCATGTTTGCTAGTTACAGCAGGAGGCTGAGTTGCCCAAGTCCATTTCTGATCTGCCTCCAGAGATTCAGTCTGTGTTGCACAAGTTTCCAGAGGTGTTGGCAACTCCTTCAGGACGTCCTCCATCTAGACCTTGCAACCATTCCATACCTCTCATTCTGGGGGGCTCAGCCAGTGTTTATACAGCCCTATCGTTATCCTCCAGCTCTTAAGGATGAGATGGAATGCCAAGTGTTAGACATGCTTGCTCAAGGTTTAATTCGGCCAAGTTCCAGTCCCTTCTCTTCCCCAGTTCTGCTAGTGAAGAAGAAAGACGGTTCTTACTATTTCTGTGTGGACTTCAGGCAGTTGAACGCTATCACTTCTAAGTCCAAGTTCCTTGTGCCGGTATTTGACCAACTGATTGATGAATTGGGTCAAGCAAGGTGGTTTTCTACTCTTGATCTGCGGGCAGGCTTCCACCAGATCCTGTTACAGCCTGGCGAGGAACCAAAGACTGCCTTCCAAACCCACTGCGATCAATATGAGTTTACTGTCATGGCATTTGGACTGACAGGTGCTCCTGGCACATTTTAGGGTGCAATGAACTGCACTCTTGCCCTAGGACTCAGGAAGTTTGTCATTGTATTCTTCGATGATATCTTGGTCTACAGCAGGACTTTTGAAGAGCATGTCAGTCATCTGGAGCAGGTCTTCTCTTGGTTAGCTAAGGACAAGTGGCAGCCCAAGCTCTCTAAGTGCAAGTTTGCCCAAAACAAAATTTCTTAGTTGGGTCATGTCATCAATGAGCAAGGGTTGTCTCCTGATCCATCGAAAATTGCTGCTATTTCAGAATGGCCAACCCCTTCATCGCTCAGAGCGCTGTGTGGTTTCCTGGGCTTGCCGGTTATTACCGCAAGTTCATTCGCCATTTTGGCCTCATTGCTAAGCCACTTACTGATCTCTTGTGGAAGGACACTCTGTTCATATGGACTTCTATTCACGAGTCCGCTTTTCAGACCCTTAAGGCGGCCCTCTGCTCTGCTCCAGTGCTGGCGATCCCGGATTTCTCTGAAACCTTCCATATCGAGATAGATGCTTCGGGTTATGGAGTGGGTACTATACTGTTACAGAAGGGACACCCGCTGGCGTTCATTAGTAAACCCTTGGCGCCAAGGAATCAGGGGCTGTCAGCCTATGGGAAGGAGTACTTAGCAATCTTGATGGCGGTCGATTAGTGGCGCCATTATTTGCTCCAGTCTGAATTTGTGATTCATACTGACCACCGTAGCTTAGTCCACCTCAATGAGCAACAGTTACATACACCTTACCAGCAGAAGGTCTTCACCAAGCTTTTAGGCCTGTGGTATAAGGTGGTTTATTGTCGGGGTGTGGATAATCAAGCAGCCGATGTGTTATCTCGACGTGTCCCACCATTGGAGTTGGCTGCTGTATCTTCCCCTACTCATGTCTGGTTAGAAGAGTTGCAGTCATGGTATCCTACTGATGCTCAGGCCTGCCGACTGCTACAACAAGTGTCTCTGCAGCCTGACAAGGAGTCCAAATATCAGCTTAAGCAAGGGGTCATTTTCTACAAGAACAGAATTTGGTTGGGGTCCAATACTGTGATGCAGCACAAGGTTATCTCTGCTTTGCATAACAGTCCAGTCGACGGTCACTCGGGAGCTCTTGCAACCTACCAAAAGCTCAAGCCTCTGTTCTTTTGGCCTAGAATGAAGGCCGATATCCTCTCCTTTGTCAAGAATTGTATGACTTGTGCTCAAGCCAAGCCAGATAGAGCAAGATACCCTGGGTTGCTTCAGCTGTTGCCTGTTCCTCGCTCTTCCTGGGAAGTGATATCGATGGATTTTGTTGAAGGCCTACCATTGTCTGGTTCTGCAAATTCTATCCTGGTGGTGGTCGACAAATTCACAAGGTTTGCATATTTCATTCCTCTTCGGCACCCCTTCTCTACCTCGACAGTGGCTCGAGCATTCATGGATAACATTTACAAGCTCCATGGACTTCCGATTGCTATCATCTCAGACCGCGGCCTTATCTTCACTAGTCGGTTCTGGCTGTCATTCTTTGCAATTGCTAAAGCAGAGTTGAGAATGAGTACGGGGTATCATCCACAGACTGATGGTCAGACGGAGCGTGTTAATCAGTGCATGGAAACCTATCTCCGGTGCTTCGGTCATGCCTGTCCTCGTCGCTGGTCTGAATGGCTTTCCCTCGCCGAGTACTGGTACAATACAAGTTTCCATTCTCCGTTGGTCCGTACTCCATTCGAGGTACTGTATGGTTGCACTCCGCGCCATCTTGGCTTGGACATCGATACTGCAGTGCCAGTTCTAAATTTGTCAGTTTGGTTGGAGGAGCGCGCACTGATGAACAGCTTTGTGCATCAACATCTCTTCGGGCCCAAGCTCGCATGAAGAGGCAGGCTAATAAACGCCGTGTGGAACGCGAGTTCTCAGTGGGTGATATGGTGTTTCTGAAGATTCAACCGTATGTTCAAGCGCCACTGGCTCGTTGTTCCAACAACAAATTGGCCTTCAAGTTCTTCGGCCCCTTCCGCATTATCCAGCGTGTTGGCAAGGTGGCCTATAAGCTCCAGCTTCCTGACTCCGCGGCTGTGCATCCTGTCTTCCATGTGTCCCAATTGAAGAAATCTCCTGGTGATCAGGCGGTGAGCCCTACATTACCCTCTGATCTGATTCATTTGCAGATTCCGGTTCGCGTTCTTCAGCGCCGCTGGTTTGCGGGCACCGATCCAGTTGAGCAGGTGCTCGTCGAGTGGTCTCACATGCCTCCCGCCTTGGCCACCTGGGAGAACGCTGAGTCCCTGCATCAGCAGTTTCCTCAGGCACCGGCTTGGGGGCAAGCCGGTTCTCAAGACCGGGGGAATGTTAGCCACCCGGACGCCCTCTCTTCGTCAGTCACCAGGGTTCAGCAAGGAGAAGGAAGACAGGCCTCGCTGTCGTATGCTGCAAGGCCCAAGAGGACGGCTCGGCCCAACTCCAAGGTCTACGGCCCAGCCTGGGCAGTGTGAGTGATATATGTAACGAGGGAGGAAGAGAAAGGGGACAACTATTCTGTAAACACATTTTCCGAACCAGTTAATCATTCGTCGTCTCCTGCCTTCTTTCTTCTTCCTCACGCCGAGGCGTTCCCCTTCTTCCCCGCTGCGGCGATTCTCCCCTGCTTGCTGCTGCGGTGGCGCTCCGCCGAGCTTACCCCCACCATCGAGTGGCTAACAGCAGGGCCATTCGATTTTCCTGTCATGAGGGATTATGAAGATTGAAGAACCTGCCCTGCAACTCAAGTATGCAGCGCTCAGCGCACCGCGTTAGGTATATGCTAGCTAGCTGCTGATGCCACTCTAGTTAGCTACTAATTTTCCTTTTACGGGGAAAGACAGCTTTATTTCTTACTTTACAATCTCAAGCAATGGCATGCTTGGCACAAAATTTGCGTCTTAATTACATCGATCTCCAAACAGTTGAATGTCTAGCAAATTGTGCGAGCTCGATCATGAGCTGTGGGACTGCACTTTATATTTTTTTTGTGTGTGTTGGGCATTCTCTGTCCAGCTTCATGTGTCTCTCTGGTGATAACATGTTCACCATGCATTACGGTATTCTTATTTTGCCTGGTCCGTTTCGACGCAATTTTAGTTCCATCACAGCACGCTAACGCCGCCACCTCCTCAATGCATGCTTTCCACATTTGTAATGAATCGCTAGGAGGATATAGTAAGACTTTTGTCTTGTTTGTCACGAACTATCTTTTCTGACAAGTCATCGGCGAGAATAGTTCCATCATAGCCTCTTTTTTTTTTTGTGCGCGCGTCGTGGACTATTTTTCACTACAGGATTCTCTATCCAGCTTCATGTATCTCTCTGATGATAACATATTCGGTGCAAACTATGTCTTTGATGTAATCCATGAAAATAAAGTCAGGTTAGTTGCAGGACGAAGGAGCCAGCCAACTCTGTCTGTTGGTATATACGTAGAACAATTTTTTTTTTCTTGATTGGATCGTTCACCCTTATTTAGGTAGTATATGTAGAACAAGAATTTCCATTGGACACGAGAGATTCATTCCTGTTTACATTACACCACATATGCATGCATAGGACTAGAATTGCGGGGATTGATCCGATCCGATCCGATCCGATGCATGGGGTCGATCCGCGGCCAAAATTAAATCCAACCTCGTTCAACTGCATGCTAAGCCGCCGCCGCCAGCGGTAAAATCGGTCGTATCTTCTCTTTATTCGCATCGAAAAGATAACTAAAACCACTGATTTTCCGTTTATTAGTCCAACCAAACTGCCGATTTTGTTGCATTGCCTGTTACTGCACCTAGGTTTAAATACCCACGACGAGACGGAAACATCTCGTTTGCGTCGTCGTTCTCGACTCCGATCCGATCCGAATGGCGCGGCCGCAGCTGGAGGTGCTGAGCGCCCTTGACGCGGCCAAGACGCAGTGGTACCACTTCACGGCCATCGTGATCGCCGGCATGGGCTTCTTCACCGACGCCTACGACCTCTTCTGCATCTCCCTCGTCACCAAGCTCCTGGGACGCATCTACTACTACCGGGAGGGCTCCCCGGACCCGGGCTCCCTGCCGCCCAACGTCGCGGCGGCGGTCAACGGCGTCGCCTTCTGCGGGACGCTGGCGGGCCAGCTCTTCTTCGGCTGGCTGGGCGACAAGATGGGGCGCAAGAAAGTGTACGGCATGACGCTCATGTGCATGGTGGCGTGCTCCCTGGCGTCGGGCCTCTCCCTGGGCCGCTCCCCGGCCGCCGTCATGGCCACGCTCTGCTTCTTCCGCTTCTGGCTCGGCTTCGGCATCGGCGGCGACTACCCGCTGTCGGCGACCATCATGTCCGAGTACGCCAACAAGAAGACCCGCGGCGCATTCATCGCCGCCGTCTTCGCCATGCAGGGCTTCGGCATCCTCACGGGCGGCGTCGTCACGCTCGCCGTCTCCGGTGCGTTCCGGGCCGCGTTCCCGTCGCCTGCGTACCAGGACGGCGCGGTGGCGTCCACGCCCGAGGAGGCGGACTACGTGTGGCGCGTCATCCTCATGTTCGGCGCCATCCCGGCGCTGCTCACCTACTACTGGCGGATGAAGATGCCCGAGACGGCGCGCTACACGGCGCTCGTGGCCAAGAACGCCAAGCAGGCGGCGAGCGACATGTCCAAGGTGCTGCAGGTGGACATCGATATCGTCAGTGGCGGTGCTGCTGCTGGCGGCGACGGCCTGCAATTCGGTCTCTTCTCTCTTGAGTTCTGGCACCGCCACGGCCTCCACCTGGTTGGCACGGCCAGCTGCTGGTTCCTGCTGGACATCGCCTTCTACTCGCAGAACCTGTTCCAGAAGGACATCTTCAGCGCCGTCCACTGGATACCCAAGGCGCGCACCATGAGCGCGCTGGACGAGGTGTACCACATCGCGCGCGCGCAGACGCTGATCGCGCTGTGCGGCACGGTGCCCGGCTACTGGTTCACGGTGGCGCTCATCGACGTGCTGGGGCGCTTCAAGATCCAGATGATGGGGTTCGCCATGATGACGGTCTTGATGCTGGGCCTCGCCATCCCTTACCACCACTGGACCACCCCGGGCAACCACACCGGCTTCCTCGTCATGTACGCCTTCACCTTCTTCTTCGCCAACTTCGGCCCCAACTCCACCACCTTCATCGTGCCCGCCGAGATCTTCCCGGCGAGGCTGCGCTCCACGTGCCACGGCATCTCCGCGGCGGCGGGCAAGGCGGGCGCCATCGTCGGGTCCTTCGGCTTCCTGTACGCGGCGCAGAGCCGGGACCAGGCCAAGGCGGATCACGGATACCCCGCGGGCATCGGCGTGCGAAACTCGCTCTTCGTGCTCGCCTTCTGCAGCCTCCTGGGCCTCGCCTGCACCTTCTTGGTGCCCGAGTCCAAGGGAAAGTCGCTCGAGGAGCTCTCCGGCGACAACCACGGCCAACAACCACAGCAAGAAACGGCGCACGCAACAACCATGCCCGTCATCGTCTAATCTATCTTCTACTATATATATATATATATATATATATATATATATATAATATATGCATGCATGCATGCTTGCTCGACTTTATTATCTTTATTTTGATCTATTCATTAATTATCATCGGATACTAGGATTCCTAGCTATACCACTCCCATGTATGGTATTTCAATGGTCAGGCAATTTGCAAGCAGTATAATCATGTTTTCTTGTTTGCACAATGTATGTCAGAATCTCCGGTACATCTGTTTGCTTGGCGTTTCGCCTGCAGCATTGTGCATCACAGTTGTACCAAATCAAATCATTGAGCAAACAGTCCGAGATATGAAACTCTTGCTGATCGATCATACCCCATGGCAGGCACATATGCATATGCTGCTGTTAAAAAAAAACAATGTTAGGAATACTGTTTAATTTACATACACACATACCGACACAAACCAAGTCTTCCCTGTTTTTGTAAGAAAAGGGAAAGTTGAGCACCATCAGAAACTTACACGTATGTATCACCAGCCAAAAAAAAAAAAAAATCCATGCAATGCAATGGAATCAGATATTCACATGGGCAGCAGGTACTGGAAGTCGTAGTCCAAGGGAATGACATCCACCACCTCCTCCCTCCTGCTGAGGCTGAGGCAGTCGAGCATGGATTTCCTGAGGGACCAGGACGTGGGCAGCTGCTCGCAGATCCATCGAAGCAGCGAATCCATGTCCTTTGCAAAGTCATGCATGTTGGAGTGGACCAGGCTTGGGATCATCAGCCGCCTCGTCGACGTCACCACCAGCGACGCCTGCAGGTACTCCAGCTTTGCCTTCTCCAGATCCGGCACCACGCGATCTGCTTTGTAGATCCGGAGCTGCATGGATGGGCATATGCATTACTACGCACTACGTCTGTATATGCGGAATGAATGAATATAATTCCCTTCAGTTCAGTCACAATAAGAGTACTTACTGCTGGCGATGATCTGATGCCACAGCAGAGTGCAAACAGAATGTTGGGTTCTGAAGTCTTGAGCCCATAAACCTCTCTCACCGCCTGTTCTTCCACGTCCACGTCGCATTTCCAGAATTCCTGTTGTGTTTTTAATATCATTAACTGGTTAGTATGTATGCTTCAACCAAGCGCATCTGCAAATGCCTGATCGGTGGCAGCAGTAGGAGCAGGGAGGGAGGGGCTCACTGACTCACTTGTTTCACACTCGACGGCTGCCGCAGGATAAAATTCTCAATCACCAACGCATTGAAAGTTTGCCCTGACACGTTGATTGTTGCCTGCACCATTCCATTTATTTATTTACACTGAACGACCAACTGTAGACCTGTAACTCAGCTGCATGTCCAAACAAACAAAGCTAGCAATCATACGTACCTTGTTCTTGAGTGCGAGTAACTTGTCCGAGTTTGAGGGCAAACCATGCTGCAGAATCCCCTGCATCGTATACCAAGTTACATCTCCATTAATCATCATCAGTCGAAATGGAGGAAATCCTCTGTCAACAGACTCCGTCTCAAGTGCAGATGAATCGAACAAGGACGCACGTGCATGATGCAGGTGTTGTAGATGTTGAGCCAGAACGCCAGCCTCTGCTGATGATTCAGGGACCGCACATCCACCTGCTGCAGCGCCTCCAGCATCTCCCTCAGCTTGGTCAGCAGCGGCGACGCCGAGAATCCCCTGAGGAGGTCCAGGGAGGTGGAGGTGAACCTGACGAGGTTCTTGTAGGGGCCGATGTCCCTGACGATGGCGTCCTGGATGCCGAAGATGCCGTAGTGGTCCTGCTGGCCCCTCTCCTTCTCCTTGGCCGCCGCTGCTGCGTTGACGAGGCCGGTGTCCATCCTGAAGCTTCCCCCCTTGGCGGCGAGGTTGCCGGACTTGTCCATTTCGGACGCCCGGGACGACCGGAGGAGCCTCATGAAGATGCAGACGAGGCATTTCACGATACGCTCCGACAGCTTGTTGGGCTGGTCTCTCACTCTCTTTGCAGCAGCGATCACCGTGGGGCTCTTGGTGATGGGAAGCTCATGGTTGTGGTGCTGGTGCTGGACGATCTTGCTCGGTGGCGGCGGCTTGTTCGTGCTATTATTGTCCACCACCACATGCCCATCTGCTGACGATTGCTTATTGTCAAGCGAATGCCTCGGCGGCAGGCCGGCCCCGCTGAAGATGTTGTTCTTGGGGCTCATCATAGCGTGTCTCCTGTCGTCGTCTTTGGGATTGGGACTGGAGCTCTTCGTCTTCACCTTGCTGAGGTACGCCTCGCCGTCCATGGCCTGGCTGATGAAGAACATGGACTTGCAATGCTCGGCGACGGACGCGGACAGGCGAGGCGACCGTCCATTGTTGTTGTTGTTGTTGTTGCAGGAGGAGGCATCCGGCGTTGGTGGTGCAGGCGGCGGCGGCTGCTGCTGCATGGCGGCAGTGATGGCGCCGCTGTTGCCTAACCCTCCTCCCTGCTTCATCCTCTGGATCTGGTCCTCAAGCCTGGCGATCTCTTCCTCCACCAGCAGCAGCTCCGCGAGCAGCTCCTTGGCCTTGGTGGGGATGAATGCGGGGATGTTGGTGAGGGCCATGGAGGATCGAACAGAGCTCGGCTGCAGGGCGCGCTCCAGGATCTGGTGCACCGTCTCCTCGTTGGACAGCTGCTGCTTCAGCTCCGACACCTCCTGCTCAAGTGCCTCACGCCGCTGCCGTTGCATCATCGCGCTGCCCCGCGTCCTCTGCGACTGCAAGGAAGCGTGTAACGGAAGCAGTTAGATTTTTTTTTTTTTTTTTGTAAAAAAAACTCAAAACCTTATAGTACGCGGAAGAAGCAATCTAATTAAGAAAAAAAATACCCTCCCCCCCCCACCCCGCGACCCCCAGAAAAAAATTAGCTTAATTCGTTCGGCTGCTTGTTGCATAATGACTATAATAAATAATTACTGCATATTTGTTTTTATTGAATACGCACGAGATTTATGTACCATTATACTAAGAAGAAGAGTTTAAAAATATAAACAACGTGCTTATAAGAGCGCACTTGGAGGTCATACGGTCGTAGATCGAATCATCCTAGCAAACTGTGGTCGGCCGTAAATAAACAGAGTAAATGATAACGTGTATATAATATATATATACTCACCACAGGCGGAGGACGGTGGTCGGCGATGGAGTGAGGAACAGGCGGCACGGCGGTGGCATTATTATTGTAAGCAGGAGTGGTGTGGCCAGCTGCTTGCATCGTCCGGGCGACCACGTAGTCCATCTATCGCCGGCGGCGGGCGGCCTGTGGATCGCCGATCGGCGGCTAGACTTTTGTTGCCTCGCGGTGGCCGGCGGTGGTGATCATGGATCGGCCGTCGCCCGGCCGGCGGGATAGAGATTTTATTTGCGCTGGTGGTATCTGCTACTGCCTACTGGTGGTATCTCATCAGCACAACCGCCGCCTGCCGCTAGCTGTACATATAGATCGATCGAGCAAGGTATAGCTTAGCTAGAGCTGATCGATATATCAGAGAATTAATACGAATGAAGAAGATTACCCCTGGCCGGATAGATGAGTGAGGCTAGGAAGAATAAACTAGGTGTAGCAATGGAGAATGATGATATATCGATAGATGAGCCAGCCGATGGAGAGCGATGGAGCTATACAAGAGGCCGGCCGGCTAGCTGCTGGGAGGGCGCTGTCGGCGATGTTGGTGTCGGCTAGCTGCGCGCGGTTGGTGGCGACGGGTGCAAGTGCAAAGCGACGGTGCGGTAGGCCAGCAGGTCCTGCTCCTGCCTGCAAGTAACCGCCGCTGGACCTACCGATCCATCGACGTCGCCGTTGCGCGTGCAGCTTGCATTGGTGCAACAAGTGCCATCTATTCTTCCTTGCTTTATTTCTTAGCTTATCTTGTTTTTGTATAAGCAGCCCTTTTTTGAAACATATACTTAAGTCTTTTCAAGAAAAATATGGAATCCATACAGTTCATTCTATCGATGATGTGCATTGCCATTGCCACAAAAATTAGAGCATCCAGATCGTTCAATATAGCTTTATAAGAAAATAAATTTTGGTTGCATATACGCCAGAAGACAATATATTGTTGGTACACTTGTACCCGTAATCTGCTACTTCTCGTAAGGTTTTTTTTTTTTAGCTCGAATATGTTTGAATCTCAAGTTTCATGATAATGTATATCCATGTGCAAATTTAATTTGTTTTAAACAAAAGGCACTTGTCCGCCTTTTTATTGAAAGCTTAACGGAGCGGTTTTAGCCGGGGACGCCAGCTATACAAGTTCATGCACCAAACCCTCTAATCTGTACTCTAACATCCTGGTAGCTTCTAGCTACACACGACATACGAACACGACGACCAAAAGAAGCTAGACTACCCTGATTTAACTGACGAAACTGTTTTTCCTCATCCTCGTCCCATTACACCGTTGTGTTAGCAGATAACAGATGTAGCATCTCGTCAGCAGCCGGCTTCATCTTCGGCTTCAGTATAGGACCCCAAGTCTTCAGGAGCGAGATTGTTTTGTGGATGAGCACCACTGGGGACACCATCACCTTCTTGTTGAAAACCGCATCATTCTTTGACTTTTGCACAAATATACATCATCACCATCTGCTTAGTACCTCGATACTATTTAATTATCTCTACAAAAAGCGGTTCACAACTTATTGGGGATGCAGACCACCCCAAACAATCTCTCAGAAAGGACCAAAGAAACATTGTCATTGGACATATATTAGAATAGGACTAGTGGTCCGGCGCGCCCTCGCGCGCCATGGAGGAACAGTTATGGAGCCGACAGTAGAGTATCATTAGTAGTTAGGATGAGGAGGTGGATCTGGAGGTTGAGACCAGAGTTCTCGCGTGCATTGATGGGTACAGAAAAATATTTTGAAGACAAAAAGATAAACCATAAGGGAAAAACTGAGATGAAAAAAGGAAAAATTCATGAGATGTTTAGATGTTTTCTTTATTTTTCAGACATGGTTTCCATCAGCTTAGTTTACGGTAGTTAAGTGTGCAACAAAAATGAGAATATAGGCGTTATACAGAGGAAATATATGTTTAGTTTATAGACTGGAAACTATGTAAAAGTTGCAAGGCCAAGTATACACCGGCAAAAGTTTGGTTCCCCAAATAAATACGTAGATATATCATCTGACGCAAAACTAATGTAAGAAGTGATGTACGAAGACTAATTTAGCAAATAATATTTTTATTAGTGAAGACCATAACAATGAGTGAAGCTTATAGAATTATGAAAATGCCTTTTTTTTACTCGTTGTGTTGCGGTCATTCCTAACTGACATATAAGAAAATCATTTGTGAGTGAACATATCACTTATATCCTGATAGACACCAGAACTCTGTAACAAGGAATTTCACATTTGAGTTCGGAATAGGTTTCAGAATTATTCCTGGTTTTGCATCAAAAAGAACACGACAATTCCTGAAACATGATTTCTAGGCTATCCACGAAATAGCAAAGGATGGCAGAGGTAGACAAAATGGCCACTGTACTCATACTAACTCGAGTCTTGTCCTGCAAAGAAGACAAATTATTTCTAGCAGGACGTGGACGGCGGTTCCTTTGGGGAGCCCGGGCAGGATTGTAGTCATTTATCAGCTAGCAGGACCGAACCCAACAACAGGAAGTTGTTTAGAAATTGGGGAAAAAACCAAAGAGGTCACAGAAGACCGAAGCCATTATGGTAAATACGAGGAAGAGACACTTTTTCTATTTCACCAACCAGCAAAAGGTACATAAGAAAAGGAAGTTTGTATTTCCTAAATCATGAAAGACACTAACCATCCATATTAGAAAGGAAACAGATAACAGAATTAAAACATGGAGCCAAAGCAAAGAAAAACCAGACCAATCTGTAGAATTAGTAATCCTAGAACATCTGATTTACATCTGGGATGGCAGCATAATTACCGAGTGGACGTTCCCTGCAGCTGACATTTCTGCAGGGACAATCAGCTGGGGGAAGCATCTGTATAGGTGAAATAAAATTAGAAATGTAAGTACATCTAGAAGCTAAGTCCATATAATAAAATTTGTTTATGTACATGTACCCTCAAAGGGTCTGTCACCTGAACACTAAGCTCCTGTTGAATCACAGTAAGTTCATGAGATGGTTGTGATGTGCTGGCAGCATGCTCAAATATACTATATATGATAGAAGAGCGAAAGCAATGAAAGAATTTTTTGAACTGAATATGTATGCCATGTTTATATAATGATTTTCTTTTGTAACTTGAGCTCTATTTACAAATACTAACCACCAGTTAACTCTTTTAGTAAGAAAAAAGAGAAATTGCAATGTTCAGTCGTTTAGTAGGGCAATGGAAACAATATTTTTTTAAATAGCCAAGGAGCATGACATATACCGAGTACAAATACTAACCACCAGTATGGCTACTGAAACCAAATAAATCAAATAAATCAGAGAGGCTGTAGGCTAGGAAGGTAGGTACATGCCTCTATACTGAGACTATTCCTGTCTGCTCTTTATGAGAACACACTGGAAATAAACTTGAACACTATATAAACCTTGAAAGCAAGAGAACACTAACCTTTGTTATATCCATTGATCAGTCTTGCATGTATAAACAGCAGCGCACATAATTATACTTGAATCAAAAGTCAAGTAAAAAGGAGGACCAAATTTAGTCGCACACAAGCCAAGTGTTAAACAATGTAATCTTTGGGAATAGGGCATGTGCTCAGAATTGATAGTACATAATTTGACATAACAACCAACAATCGAAAACAATGATCAGAGGCCTAAGATCTAAAAAAAGTTATGTATCACTTCATAGGCAGTAAGCACAAGCTCAGACTACAAGATTATGTGATCACTGACATCATAGACAAAGGCAATAATCATAAGCAAGTATGAGCAGAAAAACCAAAGGGAATGATGAAACAGACAGTGGAGGAAATCATCACAGGGAAGGTCACAGGGGGCACATGGTACGAAAAAGAAAGGGATAAGGTTGGAATTGGAATCTCTTAGAATATATTTGGTTGGCTAGCTCCACAACAGCAAAAGTAAGAATCAAAGCAGTAGCCACAAGAATTACATGGGTATAAAAATTACATGTGCACAGAGGGAGCAGGTGAAAGAGAAGAGATTCACCTTGAAGTAGAAGCCAGTTGAAACATCAAAGACCATACGATGCAGCATGTAACAGTGGGAAATTTTTACAGCAACGTGGACAGGCGTTCTTTGTGGGAGCCCGGGCTGGACTGGAGGGGGAACTAAAACAATGTCTCATTGGTGGCTCTCCGAAGTGCACAAAATAGAGTAGGTACACATATATGAAAGAACCAAAAATGACCAAGTGAAGATTGCCTTAATCAAAATGGAAGAGGTGAAAAGAGACGGCAAAAATAGAATTAACCTTGCCCATGACCATTGCCCAGCTTGGAACATAATACAGAGACGTAGAAAGAAGAATCGTCATAGCTTATGAGCACAACCTCAGTTATCATAAAGAAAAGGAAGAGACATGCTAAGAAAATATAGGCCATGATCATTGCATATAGAACATTAAAAAGTAGGGCGAATCATCACTGCATCAGCCCATTCCTCAGATTAAGATGTCAACAAAACAAAAGCGCACTCATCATTGCAGGTGACCAAGACCGAACCCACAGGCCAAAAACCATGAGGGATAAACCATAATTGCATGCTCAGAATGATATATGGTGCAATAATAGTTGCTGTGAAGATGGAAACGAACCAAGCAGGCTGCAACCATACAGAATAGCTAGAACCAGATTCACACCCTCCAAATCTCCACATCCTGCAAACAATCACACAAGAACTCTCTAGATTGCTAGGGCTGTTGTATGTACCTCTGTCGTCCCAATCTGTGCCCAAAAAATGAGGGCAGGCAGCTAGGGTTCATCGAGCCAACGCAAACAATACATCTGCATGTAGATCGTGTCCACAGCGAAGGGGAGGGAGACTCCACGGCCGCTGGGAGAGAGATCCCATAAGGACAATAAAGAAGGGGGAAAGAGAGAGGGAAGGGACCAAACCAAGTTCAAACGACGCGACAAGTAATGGGGCAGTCAGGACCAGGACGCCGCTGTGGAAGGTGGAGCGCCGGTAGCCACCAACGACGCCTGCTGCTGCTACGCCGTTGCCGGGGACGGCGACGGGGATGACCCAATCAAGGACGGTGGCCGCCACTCCGCCTAGGGCGGGCCCCACCGCTGGCCGCGGGTGCGGGCGGAGCGCACCCTCGGCTCCGCGCGACCGGCGAGCGCTCACACTGGCGTCGCAGCCGCCGGGCCCGGGCAAGCACGCCGACCAGCACTCGGTGTGAGCAACGCCGGCGCAGGCGGGTCCAGGCGCGGACGCCGGTACGGAGCAGCTGGGACCAGGACGCCACCGCGGAAGGTGGAGCGCCGGTAGCCACCGACGGCGCCTGCTGCTGCCGCGCCGTTGCCGGGGACGGCGACGGGCATGACCCAATCAGGGACGGCGGCAGCCACTCCGCCTAGGGCGGGCCCCACCGCTGGCCGCTGGTGCGGGCGGAGCGCACCCCCGTCTCCGCGTGACCGGCAAGCGCTCACACCGACGCCGCGTAGCCGGCGGGCCCGGGCGAGCACGCCGACCAGCGCCCGGTGTGGAGGACGCCGGCGCAGGCGGGTCCAGGTGCAGACGCCGGTGTGACGGCCTAGGCACGGATGCTCGGCGAGGACTCCGGTGCCGAGAGAAGGAGAGGGAGGAGGTGCAGAGGAGAGGAAGAGGCAGGGGCAGGGCGAGGGCCAGGAGCGATGGAGGCGCCGGCATGATGGGGGAGACGAGGGGAAAGGGATAAGATCGGAATCAGATTCCATCGGTATATATTTGGTTGACCAGCTTCACAATAGTAGAAGGAAAGAATCAGATCGGTAGCCACAAAAATTACATAGACACAGAGACGGAGCAGGTGAAAGAGAAGAGATTCACGTTGAAGTACAAGCCAGCTGAAGCATGAAAGACCACACGATGCAGCATCTAACAGCGGTAAAAAATCCAGAGGACGTGGATAGGCGTTCTCTGCGGGAGCCCGGCCGGGAATAGAGAGAGTTAATATGATCAGTGGTTTCAGGGGTGTCGCAGCTTAGACATTTTTCATATCCAGACCATTTTTCTTCTTAAGTTGGACGCCACATTAGATTTCATCATGAAAAGCCATCCAGACAAATTTAATTTGTTATTTTTCGAAAAGAAAACCCTTAGAGAGAAATGTGTGATTTGCACCGTTTTATTTTTTGAATGTAATGATTTGCACCGTACAATTATATATTTTGCCGCTTGGTGTTGCCTTGGTTGGTGGCAGGATCCATCGTTCACCACCATCTATCATTGTCGTCACTGCGTGCAATACGCCTCTGGATTGATGCTCGAGTAACCGTTACGCACGTTGGTTACGTGTACCAAAAAGAATCGGATTCGTGGGGCTACTACACCGCCGCCTATAGCCACAGTTTTAGTTTGCTTCAGACCCAATGAATGATTCTTCGTTCTCTCATGCATTTTGTCTGTCTCTATCTCGACCGATCCAATTCGACCTCCATATATGCACGCAGCCAGCATGCCAGTCTGCCTACCGCCACCACTACACCAGCAGATCGATCGATATGCATGGAGCCAGGCAGCAGTGGTTACCAGTACCAGCTGACAGACAGGTTGCCCCTGCTAGCTAGCTGCTTTTTTTTTTCTGCATGCCTTTAATTTTCTTGCCTTGTAATCTAACTTTAATCAATTAGCTGGCTACTGTAGCTACTAAATTGTAGGTAGCACTACCAGGCCGGACACACGTACTCCTCCGATCCGCATATAGTTAATCATCATATCATTATTGTCATCACATCACGTCAGGCATGGTAATGTGTCTACTCCTATGGAGGAGGGAATGAGTGCTACCCACCAATTAATACTTTTTATTAAGGTCTTAACTAATACCTAACTAATTAGGCCAATCTATAATCTATAACTCTTGTATAGACAAACTCTAGTAACATATTTCTCTGAGATTTCGTGAAACCACGTAATCATGAGGGCCCCCATCAAGTCTAAGTGCACCATCAGGAGTACCTTCAAACACTAAATTGCACTGGTTGCCAATCCACCAAGCTATCAAGGAGGTATGTTACTTGGTCCCTTTAATACACCAAGCCACTTCTATGATGACTACATCCATAATTTTACTTCTATGATAAAGCTAGCAGATAATCAAATTCATTTCGTATTTGTTCTTGCATATCGGCGGCAACGCGTGAGGAATTCCCCTAGTATATCCCAATTAAAACTTCCATAATATTTATTGGCCGGAGTGCAATAACTTAACCTTTATTTCTTTCTTTCCAATATGCATTGTTTCATACGGTAGCTAGCTATGCAACATGTATAGATTCATTCATTATTAAAGTTAATTTAAGCTGGAGAGCATTATATATATTAGGGCTATGCTGTGCCCTGGAAAACCGGTGCTGTGCCTTGGAAAACCGGCTAATCCTAGCTTCTTGACCTTGTATATCTGAAAGCGCGACATCGATGTGAAGGCTAAATAAAGGAGGAATTATCCATCCTTCACCGCTAGTTATATTCGATCTCAGTGGAGTACAAGCCAAGAAGGCTTCCCTTCAATGCTTAATCTGTGGTGCGCACAAATAAATAAATAAATAAACTAGATTTGGTAGTCAGTACCTGTCGTTCTCTGGGACACCGAATTCACCGATATTGACACCCTTCCTCGCTTACTTCTTTTTTAGGGGACCGGAGGGCCCAACTCAACCATGCATCCATCAAGATTATAACGTGTGGAGTCATGCGCGTGTTAGGAGATAACGTAAAGTTACATAAACAAGTTACAACGCTTCAAATTAGTATAATCACATATATTTATCCACAAAGGATATGTATTCCCAGCATTATCATTATTGTTGTTCCTAATCGCATTTAAAGTAAGGGCATTATATATGTAGCAACAAATTTTTACTGATATCTTGCGCCAATTTTTTTTTACTAATATCATTATTCAAATATAGGCACGAGAGTCGAGAGGACACATTGTTATTTTTACTTCAGTTGCATCAAAGAGCTGTATATCCTCATTATATACCCATTTGTAACAACAAATCATCCTCTGATCTTAGTTGGAGGATATGTTGTAGGTAGTACCCAACATTACTCACAATTTGGGGGTTTATACTGTTTCTTCAAAACTAAACCAGGAGGACCCGACATGACAATATTATAGCTACCACACAGCATAAGAAGATTTCAAACTTGAACAAATGCAAATTTGATATACCATATATACCATATATACCATATATTATCCTTTACCATTATACTTGCAATAAAATCATACCATGCCAAATAAGCACATAAAAATTTCTCCTCCTTATAGTAGCCCTTTTTTTGAGGGCGTATAGTAGTCCATACTACTTAGATGATGTAGAGTGTCAAAATCAATATAACCCAAAGTATGTAAAGAAAACACCTTCCCATCTTTGTTCTTCCCACTTTTGCGCTTTCGACAATTTTAGTTCATAATTTTCAGTGTAGTGAGGAGAGGGGGGGGGTGTTTATTTTCACCGCAAGTATTTTGTTAACAAGAAAAAAATATTTCCTCACTAGTTATGGCACAAAAATAATGATAGTACAAAACATAACTTGTGTTCATCACATGGGGGTAATCAAAGTACCTAAATATTTATGGCACAAACATATATCTAATTATTTTGTGTCTTGGTACCTAAATATTTATGGCACAAAAACAATCAAAGTACCAAAATGAATTGCTTATGGCACAAAAATATTTAGATATAAAGAAATGAATTTTATTTCCCCCATTGCTAGAGTTATTAAATGTTATTCTTATAAGCACTTAGTTATATTTTAATGACATCTAAATATTTTATTCAATTTTCTCATATCCCAATCTATCCCTAAGAGTTTTTATCCAAAATTTTAGAAATTAAGATAATTTGTTATTTTTAAAACCTTATAGAATTTTTAATTAAACAAATTAAGCCCTAAAAACCACTTTATTTAACAATTCCTAGAAACCACTTTAAAATAGACTACAAAAATACAATGGTGTTAAGATTTCAAAGAAAAAACTATGTTAATAGTTTTAATTTAAAAAGAGTTTGACTAAGGGTATTAAATAAAAAGAGTTATTTTTTAGCAAAATAAAAAAAGTTATAAAGAGGTGCAAGTTTTTTTGCAAGTGTTTTTGGCCTAGTCTAGACCCGATGACACGGCCCAAAAGATGGAGGAATAAGAAACTGATGGACGAGCGGTGGGGCAGGAAGTTCAATAAGGTCGACTCCTCCCACACCTTTTCGTCTCTTTCTCTACCACAAACGGAGACGGAGACAGAGACGGAGACGGAGAGCTGACACGTGGGTCCGGCGCCTCTTCCGTTCCATGCTACTGAGGTAGTGGACCCCACGTGTGAACGAACAGATCTAATCCTCAATTCCTTTTGGGTTCCTCTTCTTCTCTGATCCCCGTCTTCTTCCTCTTCCCCGTGGCCGTGAGAGGCGGTGCCACGCCAAAGCCCGGACGTGGTGGCAGGTGATCAATCCGGAGCCAAGCTTCCTTTCAGGGAAGAAATTGAGTCTAGGATGCACCCCGTCCTCGGATGCATGACGCGAGCCGCGACTTCTAATCACACGACCAACATTCACTCGGCTCCCTCGGCTTCTGTTTGGAGGCACACGTCGTCGGCTTCACGAGTTCACTCGGCTTCACGGTCCACCGCGGCTTCTCTGTTCAGGACGTGAGTGCGGCTCGCGTAGTTTCTTGACTACAACAAACCGGGAACTCAGATGCGGATGAGGAGCGATATCGTGGCGGCGGCAAAGGCGTTTGCTGCCACGTCGCACAGAAGCTGGTGGTCTAAATCGGCCAGAAGCAGATGACTTGACGCACCCTAGCACACCTAGATGCCCCGGGAAGACCGCAAGCAGCTCGACGGCGGTGGCGGTTCGCGGCCGTGCACAGAGACCTGTGTATCCTTCTAGAAAAAATATGGAGCAGCCATTCCAGAAGTTAATCTGCAATTGAATTGAAGTGTGGCATGTACAGAGCTGCCGTAGATGAAGATGGCCCAAGATTAAAATCCTGTATGCAATTGAATTGAAGTGTTAGCTGATTTTCATCATCTCCATGAGTACCATCGACGCCATCAACTGATAATGTGCATGAAGCCTCCATCACAGAAGATGTTGCCATCAAGTTGACAGTTGTGAATTCTTCTTGGTGAACGCCGGCCATAGAGGTTGATTGATTCATCGAAGTGCCGCTGCAGTGGTGCCTACAAGGAGCGGCGGCGTGTGGAACGACCTGCACGGCGGCGGCGTGTGATGGAACTGTGCAACTTCACGCATGGCTCAGGCTGCAGCGCGCAACTAGTACACGGCAATGAAGCACGATCTATTTGTGTAGTTTCGATTTCAATCATATTTGTAGGAGTCAACCTTGTTGGCGGAGCCAAGCCGATAGAAGCCAGCTGGCCTTGCATATACGAGCTGCCTAGAGGGGCCGAGACGCCGAGTGAAGCTGGCCGTGTGATTAGAAGCCACGCCACACGTCATGCATTCGCGAAGGGGGCGCATCCTCAACACAATGGACCCGGAGTCCCCTCTCCACCCACCCACAAGTAAGATGCGATTTCTCCCCCACTACGAGATTTTGCATGCTGTTTCCACTATTACTATTGCTATTGCTACTCCTATTGGGGAATTCGATTTTTGCTTTTTTTTACACCTGTCGTGGGGAGATAGTAGTGTATTCTTTGAGGAAACCTAGGTGATTCAATTTCGTTTGATGATAATGATTTCCGACTATTTTATTTGCACAAGGGAAGACAATACACTACTAGAAACGTCATCGTTGTCTAGGGCCTAAAACCCTGGGCAAAGGCCGAGAAACCCTGAGCAAAGGCCTTGCCCAGGGCTGCCCTCGCCAAAGCGCCTTCGGGAAATTTTGAGATGACAAAGAGGTCTTTGCCGAGGGCTGTTTTTCAGGCACTGGGCAAGGGATTAGTGACTTCATCAATCAATCAAGGAAAGCCAGCCATGGTTTTGTTCGAACTAGACCCAGACATCATCCGATGGGGTCTTCACCATCTCCTCCCCGCTCCGGTTGGCTACTCTGCTCATGATCACACCCAAACCACCCCTACCACACGTTGCGCAGCCTTTGTACGCCATCTTCCTCAGCCCGCCGAAGACATGGGTAGCTCAAACTCCATTGAGATGAAGGTTGAGCATGTCAATGCAGTTGACAATGATGAGGTCATCGCGCAAGCCCTTCAGGAAGAATTGTCCCATGTCGCCCTCGCCGAAGCATTCCGGGCGACCGGAGCCTCTGACGATCAACAACATTACGCTGTTCTCATGCAGCAATGGCTTCGCCCACGCGCCGTCCATGTAGAATCAGGTATATCCATACTCATATTCAAGAAACAATATCCCTTTCTACTCCATACATCCATCCTTTGCTTGTGTTATCATTGTCAGGTGTTACACCGCCTCCAGCTTCTCAAGAGGCAGGGACCAGGGAGGAAGAAACTGGGAACAGGAAGAAACCTTTCAGCACTTGCTCAAGCCCTGGAGGTGATAATAATGTCCAGGACAACCAGGCATGCTTGATAGAGCTCATGGATAACTTCTCTGTCCTTGACGGTGAAGTGGGCAAAAGGTTGACCAACATGGCCCCTGTTCCTGTAAGTACTACAAGTCACTTTGCTTCCTCGTGCTTCAACATGCAAGTTACATCTATTAATATCTGCATTCTCAACGCTTACTGTGAGGTTTTGGTAACTTTTACTGTCGCAGCATGTTCCTCAAATAAATGGAGAGATTCCTTCTGTAGATGAAGCCATTTCAGATCATCAAAGACTTCTTGACAGGTAGGTAAACCAAAGCTTAGAGTCGACGTGCCATAGTAGTAGATAAAACATTTGAAAAATGTGACCACTACAAATCGATGCTATCAGTGGATATAATTGCCTACCTGAAATAACCTATGTTGTGTCAGTATTGTGATCTTTTTTCCATTTGACTCAAATATAATTTCTTTCTTTTCAAAAGGTTGGTGCTGTATGGTTTGGTTGATCTCAAGGTTAAAGGAGATGGCAACTGCCAGGTTTGTGTAAAGGATCCATCATTTCCCCCTTTTTGAGTGATGATGCCATCTCGCAGTATCTATTTTACAGTGTGGTCTCTTAAAAACAGTTTCGAGCGCTGTCAGATCAATTTTTCCGGACTCCTGAGCATCACTGATTTCTTCGGAAACAAGTGGTGAAGCAGGTTAGTATTTCTGAAACAGCTAGTTTGTTTCAGCCATTGACATATATGAACTTCTGTATGTAAATGCATTTCATTGGTAAATGTCTACTACTATACTTCATCCCAATATTTTCTCCCCTTTTTAAAAGCACATTCTTGACGTTCTTCATTTTTGGATTTCTATGTATTCCCTCTGAACCCCTTCAAATTGCTGGCACCTGGCAGCTTGAATCGCGTCCTAAGATTTATGCAGGATATGTCCCTATGGATTACAGGGAATATCTCAGAAAATGTCAAAGTGAGTATTTGTTTTGCGCTCGCGCCTTCGTTACCTGCGGGAAGGTGACGCATGCACGAAGTTCTTCCACCTCCAGGCATGCCAACGCCGGAGGATGAACTCTATCCTCGCCATCCACCATGAGGGACAGGTCTTTACCGAGGAACATGCCAAGTCGGGCATCGTCTACACCTACTACGAAGGACTCCTCAGACAGCCATTTCGACGAGCCCACCGCATCGACTCGTCTATGCTGGACCTGCCAAGGACGAACCTTGAATGCCTTGCCCTCCCGTTCTCGGTCGAGGAGGTGGCTGCAATCGTCCGGGACACTCTGTCTGATCGGGCGTCAGGCCGGACGGCTTCAGCGGTGCGTTCTTCAAGTCGGCCTGGGAGGTGGTGGCGCCGGACATCATGAGGGTCTTCCACGCCCTGTGGGAGCTGGACTTCCGTAGCTTTCATGACGTCAACACTGCAACTATGGTCCTCATCAGCAAAACACAGGCCCCTACAGGACTGCGGGACTATAGGCCCAACAGCTTGATCCACTTCGTTGGCAAGCTCTTTGCCAAAGGTCTTGCTATGTGCCTAGTGGCCAAAATGGCCGAGCTGGACAACCAGATGACATCCGCGACCGAAGGATACACGACACAACTTCCGGACCGTTTTGCTAACCTGTCGTTTCCTGCACGCCAAACGTTTCCTGGTGGTACTTCTCAAAATTGACTTGGCTAAGGTGTTCGACACTGTGGCATGCCCCTTCCTGCTTGAGGTCCTCGAGAGGATGGGATTCCCGGCGAGATGGTGAGAATGGAGTTCTGCAATGCTGTGATCAGCCAGCACAAGGGTGCTGGTTAACGGCAGGCCAGGACAGCGGATTTGTCACGCACGAGGTCTGCGCCATGGCGACCCGCTATCTCCGTTCCTCTTCATCGTTGTCATGGAGGTGCTCAACTCCATGATCTCTGAGGCCGACCGCCAGGGCCATCTGCAGCCCCTCTCGGGTGATGCGGCCCGCTGCCGCGCCTCGGTCTACGCCGATGACCTTGTCATCTTCCTCTCTCTAACAGTCTCGAACTTCAACTCCATCAGACGACTGTTGCAGATTTTCGCAGGGGCATCGAGGCTAATGACCAACATCGACAAATGCACGTTAACACCAATTAGATGCTCTGATGAAGACTTGGTGGCTATCCTACACTCCTTTTTCGTGCTGCATTGAGGCATTCCCTACCAGATACCTCGGCGCCCCTCTATCAATCAAGAAGCTGGCGTGGAGCAAAGAGCAAGCCATCGTTGATTCAGTGGTAGCCCGGATTCCGACTTGGAAGGCCGGCCTCCTGAATGAAGCAGGTCGGACGACTCTTACCCACACAACCCTTTTTGCTATACCTATCCACGTCTCAATCTGTTGTGCCCTCTCCGCTTGGGCCATTGATGCCATCGACAAATCTAGAAGAGGGTTCCTGTGGGCTGGCACAAAGACGGCTGCGGGGGAAGTGCAAACTCGCCTAGCTGATTGTCTGCTCTCCTCGCGACTTGGGAGGCCTCGGCCTCCCTGACCTCCACATGCTCGGCTTCGCGCTTCGCCTGCGGTGGGAATGGAAGCGACAGGAATCTCCTGACGTAGCCTGGGCGCGCCTCCTCGCTCTGACTGAACACAACGTCACCATGATGTTCGACGCGTCCACGTTCTTCACGGTTGGCAACGGGGAGATGGCCAGGTTCTGGACCGACCATTGGCTGCAGGCGGGGAGACTTTGCCAGCTCGCACCAGACGTTTTTCGAGCTGTCCCTAGGAGATGGAAATGTCGATCTGTCAAGGATGCGCTGACGGACAGTTAGTGGGCATGAGACGCCGTGGCTGCCCCTACCTCCTCCTTCATGGCGCAGTTCCTCTTGCTATGGACTAAGTTGGAGGAGGTGCAGCTTGAGCCACACACGCCTGATAAAATGGCATGGCGATGGACGCCAGATGGTCGATACTCCAGCAGCTTGGCATATAACGCATTCTTCATTGGCCGCGCAACGCAGCAGGGTGCGAAGGAGCTGTGGGCAGTGCCCCGCCCCCCCCCCCCCCCCCCCACAAAGTAAAATTCTTCTTCTGGCTGGCGACCCACGGATGTCTATAGATCGTGGAATGACAGAAACCCCATGGGCTTCAGGACAATGACGACTGCGTTCTTTGTGCACAAGAATCTGAGCATGTAGATCATCTCCTAGTGTCGTGCGCCTTCACAAGGGAAGTTTGGTTTAGACCGCTGCAGCGAGTTGGCCTAGACCACCTATGCCCATCGACGGAAGACTGGCTCATCGATTGGTGGCTCTGTTCGCGTCGCCTGGTGCCGAGAGCAGGGCGACGGGGATTCAATAGCCTGATTTTGCTCGCCTCCTGGATGATTTGGAAGGAGCAGAATCGGCGAACCTTTGATGGTATTTCCTCCTCTACGTGCGTCGTGCTTGGACGCATCAGAGACGAGGCCGAGGAGTGGATTGCAACCAGATTCCGTTCCATGGCTGCCCTGCTACCAACGTAGGTAAGGTGTCAGCTCGCTGTCCCTAGGAGCAAAATTAGTTTCCGCAGTTAGTACACCACTCAAAGCTCCGCACGTTCTAGTCGGCGCCTTGTTTTCGTGTTCGGTTCATCGTTCCCCTTGACAGCTCGCCATCGGGAAGACGAAATGTAACTAAACATTCTATCTTCTTTTAATGAGGTACGTGCAACGCATGTTTTTGAAAAAAGTATTTGTTCTGCTCTCTATTTATAATCAAATGTTTAGGTTATATAAATAATGTAAATGCACGTCCTCATTTTGTTTTTCTTAAACAATGAAACCAGGAGCGGAGAGTGGGGTGATCGTGTTACATTGCACTTAGCTGCAGACACGGTAAACTTTTTGTTCTTGTGTTAATGCACGTCTGATTGGTAAAGGTACCAAGTAAATCCTCCACTTTCACAAGTGCCACTACCATTAGTGGCTAATGAATCTGTGGTTACTGGTTAGCATACCTTGTTATATTTGGAAGATGCAGGAGCTCTGCCTAATAAATTATGATAGGGCATAAAACGTCACAAAAGTACATAAGTGCACACAAAATTAACCAAAAAAATTCGCAACTGAAAGCGAAGCTCACAAAATAAGTGGTCAGCATATACATCTTTTATTTTCAACGCAGGCACAATCAGAAAATAAGATTAAATTTAAACTAGCGATCGTGCTACACTGCTACAGTTGTTTCTGCAATTGGTTTATCTTTCTGTCCAACATTCCTGTTGTTTCAAGTATCTTCTACAGTTTGGTTTGTTCTGCTAGCATGCTGTCTTTGTTATGGGTTTGGAAGCTGATTGGTAGGCTTTGTCAGAACCGCATTGCATGGCTGGTGCCTAGCATGAGAACTTGGAGTATATTAGAACTAGGTCCCGCGCGTTGCTGCGGGTATGGAAGAGAAATATACTTCATAAAGAGAGAAAAAATATTATGAGATTAAATAACGGATGACATAGACTTAGTGGAAATGACGTGAACATCTTGCATGATAAGATAGAACGTCTAGTGAGTTATTTAGAGAGAATGACATACGCATATGCGAACACCTTGGTGATATAACTCAAGTAGCTTGTAGATCGGGGTAGATCGTGATGGAAGGAAAGACTGTTTACTGCTGGAAGATGAGAAGATAGTCGCGCTAACAGTACCAGTGCTTCCGTCGGCGTCAGATTGCTAAGGCCACTTACATAGGTTTGGCCGGACAGTCTTGGTTGGAGAGTGAGGAGATGATGGAACCAGCGTTGTTGGTGCATCCATGCCCATCTCAGATGCATGCAACAGCTGTTTGGTACAACCGTTTAGCTTGCATTTGCCGAATGTATAGACACATATCTGCAAGATATACAAATAGATGAATATAAATAGTCAAGGTACATCATGCTTATTACCTAAAACAAATAATTGGAAGAAACTAAAATCCACAATGCAGTATGTAGTACAAACGATACCAGCTACATGATTTGGAGTATGGATCTGAAGCTATGATGCCCATGAAAGCATCGCTGTAGTGTCTGGACAATAAATATATAGGGTAGCTATTAATATGGTAGTGGAGGGATACGAAGAGGAAACAACAGGGATTAAGATGATTCATGTATGATATTTTGATTGCTTGGCTATGAAGGTGGAAGACATGCCATGGTGGAGCTGCCGAAAGCAGTTTCAAGCCGGGGCAGCACCATGCATGTTAGTGCCTCTCAATTGCGCCAGTGTTGTGCATGGATGCGAACTATATATAGTACTATTACCTAGCGACTCCTCTTCTCCTCGTATGGTTCATGATCATGTACACATGTGACCCAAACAAATTCACCGTGGAGTTAATAATGCTGTGCAATAGCTACATGCAAGGGAACTCAGGAGACGACCTCTATGCGTAGATACTCAAGGAAAGGAGAGGAGAGAAGACGGTGCAGGCATAGGGAGAAGAAGTCAAGATCGCCAATTAATTAGAGTCCATTAATGCATGCATGGTTTCAACATCGATTCAGATTGCCAAAGACAAATGCGTGGCCAGGGAACTACGTGGGGATTGATGAGGCGTGATGGAAAGTGGGATGGGGTGGGGTGGGGATGATGATGTGGAGGAAGGAGGAGCTAGAGAAATAGGCTAGTAAGCATTTGCTTTATAGTAGTTTAGGATTTGACAAAATGCTTTTTCAAAGGAGTCTGTCTATCTTTTATTCTTCTTGGACTGGGATCATAGTATACTACTGGGATATATGATATGAAACTCAAGTGCATGCACTGGCTTTTGCAATACGGTGTAAAGATCTTCATCCTAACATCATTCAGAGATACATGTTAGGCCTTGTTTAGTTTTCGAATTCACTGTTGGGCACTGCAGCCCAATGTAGCATTTTATTTTTTATTTGGTAATAATTGTCCAAATATTGATTAATTATGCTCAAAATATTCGTCTTGCAAAGTACAACTAAACTGTGTAAATAGTTTTTGATTTCATCTATATTTAGTACTCCATGCATATGCCGGCATTTTAAGTGATGAGAATCTTCTTTTTGTATAGTGGAATTTGGTGGCAAATTCTAAAAACTAAACAAGGCCTTACATTGAGATTCTTCCTGTTGTTGAGAAATCCAGAAGAGGTAATGTTTGTTTTCTAATATGATTGTTATCGTGTTTATATACTAGAACTAGAATACTAGATTCAGCAAATATTTTATTGACTCTACGTGAGACTTAGGTGCCTGTCCTCACATCAAAAATTGAGTATTGTTTGCCTAAGCAAAATTATTTTTTTCTTGGGCATATTTCTCCATGCATGGTTGCTTTTGCTGATGATCATAAGTGAGCATGTTGTGGCTATCTAAACTCTAGAGTCTTGTCGTGCAGTTGTATGCTTGAGCTTTTGGGCTGAGGTGCACTACAACTCCATATACCCGGAAGGAGGTATTAGATGTCAGCATTTATGTTGTTGACCATGTTTGTTGAGTGTTTAATTTCATCATTATTATATGTTGCTGCAGAGTTGCCGGTTTTGGAGAACAAAAAGAAAGCTGGTGGCCCTTCTAGCTAGCATTTCCAGGACTAGGAAGAAGATCAGAGCAGAGGGATGGGATCCCGAGCAGCTAAGACTATCCGCACTCATGTTCCTCTATTTCTCTCCTTTATACATCCTAATCAGTAAGATTCTCTCCTCTATATATATTTCTTCCGCATCGATACATCCTTTATATCCATCATTTATAGCAACTGCCAGTGTGTGGGGTCCACACGTCATACTCTTATTTTCTCTCTCCCTTCCCCTCTCTCTTCTTCCTCTTCTCTCTCCTATATCTTCTTTTCTGGCTTCTTCCTTTGGCCGCCGGCGGGCCGCCTGGCCTCGCCCGCCACCTCTGCGCTCCCTCCCTCCCTCCCCGGTGGGCGGCAAGCTGCACGGGCCGCGCCGGCGCCCCTCCTTCCCACCCCAGCTCCCTCTCCTTCCCTCATGGTGCCACCCCCTCCACAGCTGCCTCTCCTCCCTTCATGGCCGGCGCCAGGTCGGGCCACGCTCGCGGCGGGGTCGGGCCGCGCTCGCGACGGCGATGTAGAAGATGGAGGTGGAGGCGGTCACGAGCTGCTGCGGCAAGGCACGGCGGCGACGAGCCTGAGCTCTGGCTATGGCTGGCGCGCCTACGCGCGTGCTTGCAGCAGAGGGCGGCGAAGGGCCTCGCGCCCGCGGCTCGCGGCGACGGAGGGACTCATGACCGTCGGCATCGGCGTCGGCGGAGCTCCTCGCCACGGTGGCGCTGCTCCCTCCCCACGACCGCAAGCTCGGTGGGGACGGCGGCCATGGCTGCGAGCTCGGCTCCGGCGCCGTCGCGGGCTCCCTCCCCTTCTCTCCCTCTCCGGCGCGGGGCCACGGGCGCTCTCTCCCCTCTCCCTTGGTCTCTCTTCGCATGCGCATTGCCCGCCCAGTGGGCCCCAAGCCCGATCCCGGACGTCCTGGAAATCCCTACATTCTTAGGACGGCCGGCCATCCCGGACGGTGTCACAGGAGCCACTGCGACTCTTATTTCCTGTAAAGGTTCCTCCAGGATGCCTTTATAGGAGCCGCTACGGGTAGTCTAACACTTTTATTTTATAAAGGAAGCTTTTATTAAAATCTTGGAAGCAATACATCAAGTTGATACAAAGTCACCAATGGCAACTTTCGGCCTTTGACTAACATGAGGCACACAGCCAAATAAATAGAAGAAACCTGACGCAATCTAGTGACTATCAATTCGTAAACTAGACCGTCACCCATGTGTCTGGGAGAAAAAAATTTTGACCACCTGCGTCGACTGTTATGATACCGCTATAGCTATGTGCTGCAAATCAGCTAATACTAACTGACATGAGCGTTTGTGTTGGGATATGTGACTGGCTGATGACGAGGAGGCCATGGGTTGTTGAGGCTTGCTCCTGGACGGCACTGCATTACATTGCCATTGCCATAGGGCAGACATGTACAGTAATTTACGTAGTAGATGATTGATACTCACTGTCCCATTTGTACAGAGAGACAGGGAATAGCGAGAGAAGTGGGGCCACTAGTTATCATAGTAATACAGGAGGAGAGGGTGAGGTTCATTCATTGATTCATTTGCTATCGCTAGTTCCTTTTCTGGTCTTCTTGTGATAGGCTCACGCTCATTCTTTTGTTCTTGTATACATATCATCATGTTGTCATCACCATCAGACAAATAATGCGTGCGTACATGAATTTTGTTGGAAACAACACAGTATGTTGATGACGATAACTTTATTTCGTCGTCAAATGGCTGCCAACAGATTAGTAGTTGCGCCGCTTTTAGTTGCAGTCATAACCTTGTTTGGCCATGGCGTGCCACACTGCCACTCATATACTAGTGTAACAATTTTGTTGTGATTAATCATATACTTTACATGCTGAGCATGGTCAAGAAAAAAAGTCTCAGGGACGAGGAATTTGTATTACTAATTCATCAATAAAAAAAAATTCATGTGATTGTGTGCCCAGCCTTTTTTTTTTGGATAAAAGCCCTTAGGCAAGCTTTATCGATCAAAGATTATTATACATCATTGGATAAAA
>JALGXP010000021.1:345524-361604 GCA_023333625.1 Bothriochloa decipiens | reverse complement strand
CAAGGAGAGGATCCGCCAGGTGCAGAACAAGGCCCTGGACAAGCTCAAAAACAGCATCTCGGTACAGGGCTTCCACGTCTACTTTGATTTGCTAACTTGAGCAGAGCAGGCCACACGTACAAGCTGGTGATGAGTCTGTTCACCAATCGCCATATGCATTGCCTGCCCTGTCCATATATATGTACAAATTGATTGAAAACTGAAGGAAACCACAGCTCCTCTTGGCATCTAGACTTGTATACATCACACATTCCGTTCCAAAATCCCATGTATAGATAGACGACAAATGCAAGCTTAACTACGGCAGATCCATTGCTGTCTGTTTCTTGATGTAATTAGTAAGTATATTTTCCTAGGCGTAATCAACAGCAAAAAACTGTTGCTACATATATACTGATACTGAAGTAGCTTTGGGCTAGAGAGCCGAGGTACACTTTCTTGATGTAATAAGTTGTTTGGCATGTTCTTTTGGAGTACAGTACACTGGATTTGCAAATTGGCATTCATTCATTCTTCTAATCAATGGCTATGGCTATGGCTAGTTTAGTTTTGTATACTCCTATGACAGTACAAGTACTATCTGATTGGTTGGTCCATTTGGAGCTGAGCAGGCCAGGCATACACTGGCACAGGACAAGGGTACTAAAACTAGTCATGGATGTGTGTATAGCTCCAACGGAACGGACTCATGTACAGACGACTGACCAGAGATGATAAATAATCAGAGAGCAGTAGAAGCAAATGACTGACCCCATCTCAGTATCATATCTGATGTGCTGCACTTTGTTTGACCCTTGTTTGAGGGAAGGGAATGACATGGATTTGGATTGGATCTATCTTAGGATGCCTTTTTTCTTGTGGTGGAGCCTGCAAGTGCAATGGGAATGGGATGGATCATTGCACACACGCACTGCCGGTGCCGGGCTGCCTGCCATGGTGTCATGTCCTCCAAAGGAGCACAAAATTCGAGTGAGCTTGATCCGTTTAAAAATGCATCTGCGCGTTTCCAAAATTAGTTTCGTATATGTCAGGGACACTCATCTTGACAAAGTGTATACGAGCTAAAAAAGAAAGAAAATACTCAATACTAAAGTGCAGTGCCACGGAAACAAGGCGACTGTGAATCAAACGAAAAGAAAAGCACAAATAAAAGGTGAGCATGTTAGATACTTCCATTGTCACATGAAGCTAGGTGAACATATATACTTTGCCAACGGAATGGATTGATCGGGGACACGTGACAAACAAGGAAGCAAAGAATCCTGATTCTTGGACTCTCTCTGCTTTGCTGCTGCTGTTTGCTTTCTCACACCGCTAGCAGCATTGCTCTGCTCACTTGACCAGCGGGATATGCAGCAGGGGCAGTCTATAGCTGAAGGAGCAGTCTTCCTCTGCCGGGCCGGCCCTACCACAATTCACATGCCCTTCCTCTCTCTTTTTAGCTAAAATGTTTTTTTACTTATCGAGAAGTGAGAATTGTATTATTTTTAGGTTACTAAGAGTAATACGTAACTCATATTGATATTTTTGTAGATACTTGTTGCTAAAACAACATATTAGAGGAACTGTAAACTTATACAGTGCGTATTTGCTTCGTTTTATAAATGAAACTAAAATAAACTCAAAATGAACCACTAGAAAAGCCTAATAATAGCTTTGTGAATTTATGGAACTACTAGATGAGGTGACAAGTGCCAGAGGCATCAGCAATGATTTTTTTTCTTCCTTTGGATGGGCTCATAATGCTAGAATTGAGTTTTTGGGTGTGATATTTGTGTGGTTAAATAAATACTTTCCAATAATTGGACTAATTCTCATGTTGACAAGTAACAAAGCCCCCTGAGGTCAGCAAAAATATATTATATATTATCTTATGAAAATATATTATATATTATCTTATGAACCAAACTTTATGGGTTTTTGAAAGTTATTATAGAACAATACTCCCTTCGTCTCAAATTTTAGTTCGTTTGATTTTTTTTGACTTCAAGTTTGACCATTCGTATTATTCGAAAAATTTGAGCAAAACTTATTAAAATTAAGCCATTCTTAAAGATCTTCTGTTAATAAAGCAAGCCATACCAAAATAAATTATATTTTAAATAAATTTTTAAATAAGACGAGATGGTCAAACTTGAGATAAAAAATCAAATGAACTATAATTTAAGACAGACTAGTGCGTATTACACTATTAACACCTAAACTATCAAGGACCAAAGGTTAGAATGGTGTACAAATAATGGTGGTCGGGAACACAAGCTAAGCCAACCCAAAAGAGAAGGGATTTAAACAAGTTGCGAAAATCAAAAGCGGTCGGAAAAAAAAGCAAAAGCGGCGAGCAGAGAGCAGAGCAAAGCAGTAAAGACACTGAGCAGTGAGGACTGAGGAGTCCGGGCAATGGCCGCCAGCCATCCACCATCCCATTCGCATTCGTAGCTAAGCTAGCTTGGAGCCTTGGAGCAGAGTAGCAGGGGGAGGTCGACGCCAGCAATGGAGGTCGCCGCGTCCTCCGACCAATACCGCTCCTCCTCTTCCTCCGCCAGCAGCCCCGCGCACCGCTACTACCTGCCCAACAAGCCCGGCGCGCTCCGCCGCCCCATCTCCTTCGAGGACTCCCCGGACTGGGACGACATCCACCCCGACGACACCATCCACCTCGCCAGCGCCGCCTCCGCCTCCATATCCATCGCAAGCAGCGCCTACCCCTCCCCGTCGCCGTCCCTGCCTCCAGGGCCCTCCTCCTCCGCCTCTGCTGCATGCCGCGAACGGAAGCTGGCCGGGGCTACTCTCGTCTGGAAGGACCTCACCGTCTCCTCCCTCGCCGCAAACACAAACCGCTTCTCCGACCGACTTGTCAAGAGCTCCAACGGCTACGCGCTGCCGGCCACGCTCACAGTCATCATGGGCCCTGCGCGCTCCGGCAAATCCACACTGCTCCGAGCAATTGCAGGTTTACCTTTTCTGTTTCTGTTTCTCCCACAAATCTCTTCTATTCTGTTTTGTATCAGTATAATATCCAAAGCATGATTCCATTCACGCTATTGATTTGGACTCCAATGCCAAATGACATTCTTTCCGTTTAACTGTCATATTTGCATTTCTTCACTCCATCAGGGAGGCTCAGTGCTACTGAGAGGATATACGGCGAAGTCTTTGTCAACGGCGCCAAGTCTCCCTTACCATACGGATCATATGTAAGCACCTTCTTCCTAATTTTGCTTGCATCTGAAATGCTACTTTCAAAAGCTTTCGTCAGTGTCAGTGGATACTCTACGGTTCCCACTACAGTATTCACATCCAGGAAAAACGCAATTTACAACTTTTCTCAACTTCCAACAACTAGCAGTACACTGATTAGGCTTATATCAAGCAAAGCAAGCACATTTTGTATACCTCAATCACAATGTTCTTTCACCCATACTAGTGCCAGTCATTCTGTAATGCTTACATTTCTTAATGGTACAGTAACCACTGTTCTTGGCGCACTTTCAGGGTTATGTTGACCGAGACGATGTGCTTATTGAATCCCTCACAGTACGTGAGATGCTATACTTCTCGGCGCGCCTGCAGCTTCCTGGTTTCTTATCTTCGAAAAAGTCAATCGTGGAAGACGCTATTGCAGCCATGTCATTAGTTGACCATGCAGACAAACTCATTGGCGGAAACTGTTTTATGAAGAGGCTCCCTACCGGAGAAAGAAGGCGGGTCAGCATCGCAAGGGAGCTTGTGATGAGACCACATGTTGTATTCATTGATGAACCGCTCTATAATCTTGACAGGTATCTTTCATTTCCAGTCCTGAACACTGAACAGGCACAACTAGCACATGGTACCACCACATTTGATGTAGAACAAACTCTTGCAAAAAATGTTACATGCTTATTCGAAAAAGCAGTACTATACTACCTATGCCATTTCTGTATATGCTATCTCTGTACATGGGAGTATGGCTGTACATTTAAGTGCAGATGCGTTTATATAACTTCTCTTTGTTTGTCTTGTTTCAGTGTCTCTGCACTGCTCTTAATGGTAACATTGAAGAAACTCGCGAGCACAGGATGCACCATCATCTTCACAATGTATCAGAGCAGCACAGAGGTTTTTGGACTCTTTGATCGCATTTGCTTGCTTTCAAATGGGAACACACTCTTCTTTGGAGAAACATTAGCTTGCCTACAGGTGAATGAATTGTTTCTACACTTTAACTGGTTATCAATTTACTGCTTGAATGCAATTATTGCAGCTAGAATTGCTTGAGTTCTGTAATGTCTAGTGTTTATGCCATGAGTATTTATGTCATGAGTAACTGGACATTATTATAATTTTCTGGAATTAGCTGAGTCAGAAAGCCAAGCTAACATACAACTAACACTGCTTGAAACAAATATGCCTATGTAAACAGTTACAGAATAGGTTCCTTAAAAAATGGCAAACACACAACTCTTTTTAGTGCTAGCTGCTTAGTAGCCCTATTGTTGCTCTTCTGATTCCTACTGTAGATCATTCTGTTTCTGATCCATACGTGCCCGTCTCATCTTTGCAAATCATTTTATTCTGGACTCTCCTTATTTTTCCTATCCTACTGTAGCACTTCTCAAATGCTGGGTTTCCATGTCCAATCATGCAAAGTCCATCTGACCACTTCTTGCGGGCAATCAATACTGACTTCGACAGAATTATAGCCATGTGCAAGAATTTGCAGGTATCTGTTAAAATTCATTTTGAATCCATCTTTTATTTTATCTTAATTAGTTTCAGTCAATTTGATGGAAGTCTGCCTTGGTCGTAAGAGATAAAAACCTTTTTAGTTATAAGCAGGATGATCAAGGGGATTTTTCGTCAGTGAGCATGGATACAGCAGTGGCAATTCGGACACTAGAAGCAACATACAAACAATCAGCTGACTCTGTTGCAGTTGAATCAATGATTGCAAAGTTGACAGAGAAGGTAGGGTTCCACAATTTCGTCCCTTCATCCTGCATGCATGCATGTGTACTCGTAAGTTGGTTCCTTTTGGAGTTTTGGATAGTTTTTAATCAAGGGACTGGCATAACAATTCTTTCTCTAATCAAGCGACTGGCATGATGATTCTTGAAATCTTTTGTGTTCCTTTGGAATGATCTACAACACCCTGATAGGATCATTTCAAGATTTTGGCTCAAATATAGATAGGGACAGCAACCGTGACATTTTCGTGTGGCCTAGTTCCCAACCATGCATCTAATTATGCCTGATGCGGAATAATTGAATAAACAGCATTTGCTAATGCATTGTCACATCTTATTTTCTTCTCTACGTGATGTCATACAGGAAGGTCCTTGCTTAAAAAGTAAAGGCAGGGCCAGTGATGCAGCAAGAATTGTGGTTCTGACCTGGAGATCATTGCTAATTATGTCGAGAGATTGGAAGTACTTCTGGATCAGACTTGCCTTGTATATGCTTATTGCACTGTCAATTGGCACGATATTTACCGATATTGGTCATTCATTATCATCTGTAATGGTCAGTATCATTACACTGTTATGTTTTGATTCATTGAATTGAATTTATGATTTGGCGATGTAGCTCAGTTTGTTTTCACAGGTGAGGATTTCTGCGATATTTGCGTTTGTATCGTTTGTCATCCTTCTAAGTGCTTCTGGAGTACCTGCTCATATTGATGAGGTCAAGGTAAATACTCTACATTTAAGTGGTGTGTGCAGTGTTAGGTACGCTGACATTTGGCAATGCCTGGGTTGTTGCACAAACATATTTTGGCTTTCTGGATTTCTTGCTGGAGGCTGTCTTCTTATTCGTAGGTTCATGAAGTTAAGAGGTCATCTGTACTTAGCATCTCCATTTGATCCTAGAATGAAAATATCCTGCAAGTTGCTAAAAATCTTGTGAAATCAAAATTGCTGCCTATACTGTTATTAATTTTTTTTTTGTTTTTTCCTATGTAGATTTATTCCCACGAAGAAGCTAATCGGCATTCAGGGACAATGGTCTTCCTGTTAGGGAACTTCCTGTCAAGCATTCCTTTCCTATTCCTGGTCTCCATTTTGTCGTCTCTGGTTTTCTACTTCCTGATAGGTCTCAGGAATGAGTTCAGCTTCCTGATGTACTTTGTGATCACCATCTTTGTATGCTTGCTGGCAAATGAAGCGCTTATGATGATTATCGCATACATCTGGCTCGAAACGTACAAGTGCACCTTAACTCTCATTTTCTTATACGTAAGTTTTCTTTCCCGTTGTTGCTTTCCGCATTCATAAATTTGATCAGTTGACTTTGTATAAGCATAGTTCTGCTACGATTTCAGGTCATGATGATGCTTGTGGCTGGGTATTTCCGAATACGAGAAAACTTGCCTTATCCTGTATGGACTTACCCGTTGTCCTTCGTTTCGTTCCACACATATGCTGTCCAAGTAAGCTAAATTAGTACCATACTTACTAGGTATTATGTAAGTTGTGGTAATATTTTTAAGCAGAACAAACTAATGTAGTTATGTATGGCATGGTTTATAACTTGACAGGGCTTGGTAGAAAACGAATATGTGGGTACATCCTTTGCTGTTGGACAGATAAGGACTATACCTGGTGTCCAAGCCGTTCGAGGCTCATATGACATTTCATCTTCCTCAAATGCAAAGTGGGTGAACCTCCTGGTTTTGCTACTGATGGCAATCGGATACCGGATTGTTCTCTACTTGTTGCTTCGTCTAGATGTAAGGAAGCATGTGAGGAGGCTTGGCAACTGGAGGTCATGGTGGCCAAGTGTCCATTCTGCTACTGTTGCAAAGTGATTTGAGTTTTCATATATTGAGTGCCGTAGGTGTTTAGTGAGTTATTTTGATTTGTGTGTGTGTCTGTCCATAAGCATGTATACTATACACGTATTGGTTGGCCACAAACACAAAAGGCGGACATAGGTGGACTGGTGTATGTAGGTATCATGAGGGGCCTCTTTCTGATATGAACAAAACAATATCATTGTTTGACAATGGAATGAATACATCTATCTTTAGGGGTGGTGGTGGGTCTTGATTCTGAATTTGTTTTGCTCTGCTGCATTTGTTTTGTGAATAACTTCTTCTGCAGTACTTATGTGCTAATGAACTGTAGATACCTGAACCTGAGCAACTCCACTATACTTCACATGATGGAGCATTCATTGGGGTTCTCATCGCTGAACGCCTGCAGCAACTCGACGCGGTACGACGGCCCTACCGCCGACATCCAAGAAGGCATCTCGTAGTCGTGGTCATCGCCGGCTACAGCTGCGGCCTCTCCTCGCTGCTGCTTGCAACTCTTGTTCTTCTTGGCGTCACCAGCAGTAGTGCTACTGCTGGTGCCGCCGCCGCCGGCCTCCCCCTCTCCGTCCCTGTTGTCATCATGCTTGGCGGCCTTCTTGTCCTTGTTCTTGTTGGTCGTCGGTGGGACCACCACGGCGGCAACCCGCCGCATGAGCTTGGCGCTGAGGATGTCGAGTAGGGCCTTGGCGTCCATGGTGCCCTTGACGGTGACCTGGTCCTTGGCCGTGTCAATGGTGACCTGCTTCACCCCTTCGATCTTGCTGGCTTTGCGTTTGATCCGGTCAGTGCAGCCTTTGCAGTGAAGCTGGATGCTGAGCACCACCGTGGATTCCGGCGGCGGCGTCTGCATGCATCCATCCATCCGTCAGACGGTCAGAGTCAGAGGAGGCGGTTAATTACAGTACGTAGTTGCGTAAAGTAATCACATCCACATGTGGATCGCGTTCCTGTTTGTCATGGCGGCCTTTGCCCTGCTTGTTGTCGTCCTTGTTCTTGTTGATACTCCAGCTCCACCACCACTGCTTCTGCTCCTTGGGCTTGGGCGGAATTGGCCGTCGAGGGGGATTGGCCGGCGAGACGAACGCGATATCGATGGCGGGCTTGTTGCGCCGCGCCATCCTGGCCTGGATGCGGTCCCTGAGGTCCCAGGGATCTGCCTTGCCGGCCACCGTGACTATGCCCGCCGCCACGTCCGTCCTGACGCTCTCCGCGCCCTGCGCGCCCTTGATGGCTTTCCTCACCTTGAGCGCGCACCCGTTGCAGTGCAGCTCCATCCTCAGCACCACTGCCGCCGCTTCATCACCGTCGCCGCCCTTCTTCTTGGTCTTGGTCTTCCTTGTCGCCTCTGTCCGCCGATCGGCTTCTGCACCGGTGGCGCTGGCGCCGGCGCCTTTCTTGGTCTTGGTCATTCTCTTTCCTAGCCTAACAATAATTCTCCGGCCAGAGCAACAAAATTAGTAATTAAATAAATTAGTTAACACACGAAGTAAAGTAATTAATCGAATAGTATATACGCACACAAGAGATATGAAGAAAAGCAATATAATCATCGAATGCAATAACTAATCGAATATTGCCAGATGGGAGGATCGACGTACGTAATATGCAGGCCGGTGGATCGATCGAAATATATAGTTACTCGATCACGAAAGGTGTGCCGCTGGGACGTTACGTTTTTGGAGTGGCGGAGGCAAAGTCCAGGAGGGAATAATGGAGCTAGAGGGACTAGCAATAGTATAGCAGCTAGGGAGGGAGGGAGGGAGAGAGAGAGAGAGAGAGAGAGAGAGAGAGAGAGAGAGGAGGAAGGCCGGAGCCATACGTTCATCTTGGACCAAGCATGCGCAAAAAGCAAGGAGGACTGCCCGTTGTTTGGTTTAATTTTGAGCATGAACGATCCTGTTTTCTCGGGGTGTTTGAATTGATTCGTTCTATAGTTATACTAGGGTAGATGAATTCGATCGTTGTGGAGACGGGAGTAGTGTGGTGGCAGCCGTTTGAAGAAGAGAACAAGCAAGGAGTTGGCCGTGGGCCTGTTGCTTGAGTGGGCTGGGCTGGGGTGGCCCAGTGGACAGCGCAGGCCAGTCAGTCCATCCTCAAGAGAAACGACGGAGGGGGAAGGAATGCCGCACCGCACCGCATCGCATCCGGTTCGTAGTGGCAGGCGCATCCCTCCTCCCTCTCAGGCCTCGGATCGCCGCCGCCGCCGCCGAACCAAGCAGCACTCCATCCTAACCCCCACCCAAACCCTAGCCAGCTATGGAGCCGCCCGCCGCCGCCGCCGCCTCGCCTGATCCGACGCCGCAGGACCAAGCCCCGGCCTCGTCGTCTCCGTCCCCGGCCAAGCGCTCCGCGTGGAAGCAGCACCCCTCTCCCAACGGCCCCGCCGTCATGGACGCCAACCACTGGCCCGCGCTCTCCGACGCCGCCAAGGGTATCAAGCTCCCACCCGACTCCTCGGCTCCATCGCCTGCCGCCCCATCATCGGTCAGATCTCTTCTCTCCTTCTTACTCTTGTTTATTTTGTTTACCGATGATATGGGTTCCGATGACATGACTTCCTAAGATACATACACTCGATTATGGATGGATGACCCATCTCTAGGCCGTCGCCAACTCCTCCACTTCGCAAAAGCATCAAGGCCGCCACAAGTCCTCCAGGCGCGGTGGCGGCAGCGGTGGTGGTGGTGGTGGTGGTGGTGGCGAGCACTCTCCACGAGACCATCCTGACCGGAGCGCTGCCGCTGGCTGGGAACATGCCGGTGTCGGTGGGGGGAGGGGTGCCCAGAGGAACCATAACAACGGAGGTGGCAGGAGGGGCAATGGCGCAGCTGCCTCTGCCGCTGGGCCTTCTCATCATGCTTCTGCTGCCGGTGGTGGCAGCGGCGGAGGTGGAGGCTTCAGTGCCAGGCGAAGAGGGGCATACGACCAGCCCTTCTATCGTGGCCCTCCACCACCAATGGGCATGGGCCACTACATGCGAGGTGCGCCGCCACCTCCGCCGCCGCCACCCATGACTGTCGCTCCACCGTTCATGGGCCCTCCTCCGCCACCAGTCTCGCCCATGCTCCCGTTCGCTGGACCAATGGTGTTCCATGGTAAGCTTGATTGTCGCTCCACCGTTCTGGTGCTCATGCGTTATCGCTGCATCGGTTGATCTCTTGTCACCCATTGATTGTTTTTTCCCTAATAATCTACAGACATGCCGTCTCCTGTGTCTCCTGTATCCCCCATATACTTTTATGGGCCACCACCACCAGAGGCTCTTAGGGGACTGCCTCTTGCGCCACCTATGGTTGGCCCACCCGCTTATCCTTACTTTCAAGCCCAGCCTGAGCCACAGCCTGAGCCTGAACCTCAGCCTGATCCTGAGCCTGATGCGCAAGAGGAACGCGTCAAGCTGCTCAAGCAGATAGAGTTCTACTTCAGGTCTCCACATTCACCTACTCTTGCTGTTCTTCAATTGCTTAAGACTAAATGCTGTGCTTCTGTTGATCATCATCATCTTCTTTGATCCACAGCAAGGAGAACCTGTGCTCAGATGTGTACTTGAGGCAGCAGATGGATGGTCAGGGCTGGGTTGATATATCTCTTATAGCTGGCTTCAAAAAGGTAACCACAACTACTTAAATCTTGATGCTTTCTGTAATGTGAACATTTAACTTTTCAGTTGCTGGTTCATTGTTAGTACTTGTTCTACCTTTTGGCCTTCGCTATCTGCTATAGCAAAACGTGTTTACATATATGATAAAAAACGTGTTTACATATACCTTTGCATCGTTTGATCGTGCAGTTTACTGAGTTCCTACTTGCTGCATCTCCCATTTATGTAACAGTAATTCTTCAGCTTTTTTTGTTTGGGCTCCGAGATTGATAACAGTTTCCTGTTGAATGCAATGGTTTGTCACTGTAAGCTGCAACTTTGTTCTTTTTTATTTATTATAATTAGAACACACTCACGTGCATCACATGTTGTGTATAATCATGTATTTCAACTAGCAATGACCTTATTTATCTAGTTTCCTATATTATTGTGGTTGGACTCCTTTAGGTGATTTTTTTTTTCTTTCTCTACTCCAAACCTGTTTATGCATTAACAAGGATACTATCAGTGGAGACTGATCTTTTGGGTGTTGACGTCTTAAGCTTCCATGTGCTATTCACTATATGTGGTCTGGATGGTTTAGACTTTACATGATATGGGACATATTATATTAGCTTGAACTCCTGTACATGATATCCAAATCTACTTTCTGTGTAACAGTAGTTATTATTATTGGGACTTGTTTATGGGAAATGATCAGTGGAAACTGATCTTTTTGGTGTTGGTATCTAATGCTCCGATCTGGATGGGTCAGACTTTACTTGATGAAAGGTGCTACTGCATATGGTTCCTCAATCAATGAGCAAGTGATCTAAAGTATATCCATCCATACGACCATAGAATCCCTCTTATAAAATACTAATGAAATCAAAACCTGATCAGAAGGCATGTGCTGAATTCACTTGTTGGTTTGATTAAGCACTTCCCTTTGTTAATCCTTGTATACACTGCATTTCTGCTATGAAGTTGTATTCCCAAGAATGTATGTGTGTTTTCATCTTTAGTGCATGAACCATAAAGGGTTTAGTTTTGAGCATGCAGTACTGATAATTCTTGGCTTGTTAGGTTGTAGTCCCCATTGATCGCTGATTCATGGGGGTCATATTTATTGCTCCGTCTTTTAAAATGATTGTATTAATTGATAGGGACCTGTTGATTATGCTGAGTTTTGCACCTGTTCTAAAAATGCATCTTTTTTGTTGCTTATTTGATTTATTTTGACTGTTATGATATTTTTGGATCATGCTTTTAAGTGTCAAAGACATTGTTGTGTAGGATGCCACTTTTCTGTTATAAGGTGGTCAATGTCTGCAGGTATGGAAGTTGCATTTACATGTTCATGATGGTTGTTTTCTCAATCTTTTTTTTTTCTTTTTCGTTTGGAGGTTAAAATCTCCATGGACGATGGCCCCTTTGACCCAAAGTGAAGATGTGGAAACTAATTTTCATCAGCTTTGTGATTGATGTCTACAAACATGTGTTGTATTTCTGTTGCATCTTTATTTTACTTATTCTTGAGTGGGATGGGGTTATTCTAGGTGGACGAGCAGAAATGCTTGCTGCATAGTATGTTATGGTGTTTGGCTATTTCTAATTGTGTGATAAACTGCTGATTTTCTTTATGGCCACTCTGAACATATTATGAGCTTGTGTAGCCTAAACACACAACTCACCTACAACTCAACCTATTTCTGTAAATGAGGGGAATAGTTTGTTGATTGGAGTTGGAGTATATATGAATAAAAAAATGAGAAAGTTAGTGTTCCATATCGAGATTGATGTGTATTGGCTAAAGTTAGTGTTCCATATTGATCTACTTAGCATTTTTTGTATGCAATGGTCTGTATTACCTTTTTTTAGAATATCTTTTGTTGATTTAAATTAACATCCATTAGAAAGTGCAGAACCATGAGTGGTTGCATACTGATTATGAATACATGAACTTGCAACAAATGATTGTGTGCAGATAATGTCGGACTTCAAATTCTATTAGCCATTTGATGTCTATGCATACAGCAGCAAGGTCTACTTGGGTTTTTAGCCGTGTAGGTAACTTAGTGGGATATGTGGAGTGCCATTTATGTTCAACTATAGCGGAATTAGCTATTGGTATAACATGAGCTGAGGCCTTCTACACTTGATGTTTAAACATGCTGTGTGCAACTTGCATATTTTGTTCTTTTGAATTGTGAACCAGCACAACCTATGATATATAGTGTTTGTGTTGGGGATGGGGATGGCTTGATTTGGTTTTCTTGTGTGTACAAGAGGTCAGCCCTTTTATTTTAAATTAATCCATTTGACAGTTGGGGAAAGGTTCTTTGCTACTTGCATTCCTGTATAAATCCGCTAATTGGCCATTACGGTGCTACCACTTATTTTTATGTGTCATAGTTGTCACGACGACATCTACACATCCTGTTGCTTGTATGTGGGTTCATGCTATGATCCAGCACCTTTCTGCCCTACTCTGGCCCTGTTGAATATTGTGTCTATACACCTCATCTACAGGCATCATCCCCACCTTGCCACTAGTCCAACCTTTTGTACAAAGCGCCGAAGGAAAGCTAGACCGCTACATAAAACATGATATGTTTCATCATGAGCATGTTTGAGGAGTGTATTAACTATGCTGAGCACTGTTTTTTGCAGGTCCAAGGGCTGAAGAAGGACCTGCAATATATAAAAGAGACGGTGCAGTCCTCATCTATACTGGAAATGAAGGTATATTCTGTTGTTTAGCTTTAGTCTCGGCAAAATATGGTGCTTTATTGATGCCCGTAGATAATGTATCCATGTGTTACCCTCATCACAAGAACTGCAAATTTTTTGATGCAATGGTGTAATTAATTTGCCTTGCTTTCAAATTTGTGCCATCCTCAAGGTTCAATTCCATACCTAGATACACCAGGAGTTTGTGATTCATTTTTTTATGCCTGAGCCTGAATGATTTGGACCTTTGCGATCCGAATTTTATTTTGCTTATATAGGTCACTGTGTCTGTTAATGCAGGATGACAAAATCAGGAAGCACAACGACTGGGAGAAATGGGTGATCCCTCGTGAGAGCAATCCTGATGCCCCGTCAAGCTCGGCATCTGTACCAAGACCTGATGTCAATAATCTGACAGCACATCTTGGAGGCATGCGTCTACATGAATCCGCAAGCTCTACTGGCACGGTGGAGCCGAACCATCATGATGTCATACAGAACGGATCGCCTTCTGGTAATGAAGAGGCTCCAGTAGCTGAAGGAAGTTCTGGTCAGCAGTAGTTATAATAAGACTGGCTCGGATCACACCATGACTGCAGGGGTTTTGTCCATGCGCGAGTGACAGAGCACAAGTGATATTTTTTTTTCGGGGGCAAATTTTGGAGGGGAGGCATGATTGCAAGGGGCCCATTAGACTGACAAGCGAATGTGTTTACTGGCGGTCAGGTAAGATTTTGCTTACTTTGTTATATTCCGACACAGTGTTGACGATTTGGGGCAGTTGGTGAAAAGGACGAAGCAGAATAGTGGAAAAAGAAGGTGGTGGTATCTGGAGGCGCCTAAGGAAGAGGAGGAAAACCATGAAAGACCGATACAAAATTATGAAAGACGAGTGTGACAAGTTAGTAGCCCTGGGAGGCTGTGTGGGCTGGTGTCTTGGTAAGCGAGCTCAGATATCCTTGTTTACTGGGGGTGGGTTTGACAGGGGGCTTGGATGCTATTCTGGTGTTACGATGAACTAGATGGTTTTCCTCGGCGTTAGGATGGATGTTGTAGGACCTTTCCTCCAATTTTTGATGGAGGAGCCGAACTTTCTCACTTGGAGAATCAGGGAGTTTGACTTGTATTGGTTTTGTGGTGGTGTTAAATTAAATTAAGAGATGCTGTTAGCTAGTCTTGGTCCCTGTTCATTCTGCCGCGTGTATGGTATATTGGTTGGCTGCCTGTGCTTTGGATGATGGAGATTGATGGCCGTCCTTGGTCTGCTACGGCCAGACTTGGTCACTGGTCCGGGTCCTCCATTTGCAGAATTGCAGATGCAGTCCATATGGATGAGACTCGAACCTCGCTCGTAGCATCAGAAAACTGCTTGTAACTGTGTGCGTTGGTACCAGGCAGTAGGTGCTGCCATTGCCTTTGCCTTTTGCATCTGTTGTGTTTGGCAAAGCGTAGTATGTGGTGATGGTGCCCTGCGCGTATCATCTCATCGCTCTCTCAATCATCGTCCTCGCTCACCAGAGGGATAAACGGATACGGGTCCCTGTCAGCTGGCATGTTAGCGAAAGAGCTGCCCGATAATGAGGCCATGCATAACACTGTGTGCTAAGTGGCACATAATAATCTCCAACAGTGTGCTAAAGTTTGAATGTTGAGACATCATTTTTGTGCCAGACGCCCTCCCGCTCCTTTTTTTTTTTTTTTTTTACTAAATTGCTTTTCAATGGTAATCTATATATGTACTCTAGTGAGCCTGGAGGGAGTAGCTGCGTGGCTCAAAAGTAATATATACTGTTCAATACACGAGACGATTCGACCTCCTCAGCTAATTCGCCGCGCCCGCGCGTCGACCATCTAACATCGATCAGAAATTAAGAGGGGACGTGGATGATGATATTGCACTTTGCACAAACGCAGTCATGATGCAACCTCATCAATTAATTAGTAACAGTAGTATGACGGCCGTTTGAGTAATTTGCTAATTAGGCAGCTCACTCTTAGTGTTGAGTATCCATCCTAGCTGCTGCTACCTGTAATGTACGCGTTAATATAAATGCACGTGATCGATTGTGTTAGATTTAATTAATAATAATAATAATACCATATATAATACTCGAGAAGAGTCGAAATTCATCAACTGGAAACCGCATGCACGATGATTTTGATTGAATTGTCAAAAAAGAAAGGAAAATATAATATGGGGCGCCCGCATATATGTTATGCAGTTGGGTGTCAATTAATAAGAGGTGTCATGCTGATGAACTGAGGTATCACTCTCAACCGTCTGTTACCCAACAACAATTAATCATCACACAATGCCAATTCTTTTTTTTTAATTAGTTTGTGGGTCAGCGGGGTTGTTAATTAATTGTAGTGGTGGCATGCAGCTAGCAGCTCGCTGTACATGTAGCTAGCTCAAGCTCAACAGTATACAGATCGAGCAGTAGAGCGACCTCGCAACAGTACTCTACTGCTAGCTAATAAGATAGCTCTGGTGTCGCCGTTTCAACCAATGCATATATCATCGTGAGTCGCACACACGACGCAGGTAGTAGGAGTACATATGCATGGCACCGTGAAATATATACGTACCCTGACCCTGTTGTGTATACATTCAGGTTCACACATATATAGGAGTACTACGTAACGTACTCACACACCACACGGAGCATCAGAGCACAACGCAATGCAACCACGAACCGTGTATGTATATTTTTGTGCGTGGAGTGTGGACGGACTATGTATTATAAGTAGAGTAGAGAGGCCGGCACAAGACAGGCCGGGGGTTGCCGTTGGCCGGATTGATCGGAATAGGTAGCCAGCAGTCGGAGTCTCCTCCACCTGCAGATAGATAGAGAATTTCTTTCATTTCGCCCCGGCCGTGTCTCGTCGTCTGTCCTGCTCTCTGCCACCAGGACCTCTATCTATCTGCAGCCTAGCTACGAGAACCGTACCACACCACTCACCACTGCAC
>JALGXP010000021.1:330684-343964 GCA_023333625.1 Bothriochloa decipiens | reverse complement strand
ACGCCAGGGTCCAGGAGATGATCGCGGGGCTCAACGCCGACCCGGGCGTCGGAGACGAGACGCTGGTCGTGTTCCTCGACATCTACCGCATCCTGGACGACCTCATGGAGCACGGGGACAGGTACGGCTTCTCCCAGACCACCAGGGGATGCTGCGGCACCGGCACCATCGAGGTCACCGGGCTCTGCGACTCCCGCTTCGTCTCCGTCTGCGACGACGTCTCACAGCACGTCTTCTTCGACAGCTACCACCCAACCGAGCGAGCATACAGGATCATCGTCAAGGACATGTTTGACAACTACGGCAAACTGCTCCTCTCATGATCAAGTGCATGAGCGTCGTCGATCTCGATCGATCGATGATACATGCAGACGCATACATATTATATCATCGATCCATCTACGGTCTATCTATTGTCTACTATATACTACATTTATACGTACCCTGCTTTAATTTGCAACTCCGCTGCAACAACTACTCTTGCTTGTCTTTCTTTCTTTCCCCTTCCTGGCTTCCCAACCGGATTCACTGTTAATCGATTGATCATTTTGCATAGAATATAATGCACACATATATAACAGATTGTTGTTATAGTATCCAAGCAATCAACAACGCCAACCGGCCCCCATCGTCACCACGAATGTTTGCATGCATGTCCACGAGTGACAGATATGGATGTTGATCGATACTCTTATTTGATTTGGTATTCATCTCTACTGTAGTTGAAAACGACTCACGACACACCTGTTAGAAATTCAACGACTAAGATCGAAAAGCTAGAACCGCTTCCCACCCTTCCTCACCCAGCACAGGAGTCCTCCCTCGCGCGCACGCCCTTCGCGCAGGCCTGCGATGGAACCCCGCTCGGCTCACTGCCTCTTTTTATTTTGTTCTTATTCTTTAAAATATAAAATCGAAAATCGACTCTACCCCTCTCCCTCCCTGCCGCTACCGCTGCCGCCAGTGGATCATGGGCGCCTCGGCCATCCTCCCGCCGCCCCACCCCACTCCCATGTCTCCATACCAGCCCGGAGCCTGCGGTGGCGCACAAGGGCGTGCGGAGACACAGAGATATTGCTGGTGCCGGAAGGCATCGGCTGCTGGATCCTATAGCCGGGCTGAATTCAAGGATGAACCTTCGGATTTAGGGTGGGCAACATGGTAACAACATGATACTTTGGGGCTTGCCAGGTGATTCCGCCACCATCGCGACGGAAGCGCCTGAGGAGCAAGCAGCACCAAGCAGATCTTGGCGCGTCCTGCCGTTGCGGCTTTCCGGCTATGAAGAATTGGTGGCGTTCTGCTCTGTGATGAGGCTGAGCGGATAGTTTTTTTTTTTTTTTAATACGTTTAATTTAATACAGTTAGCTCTGTTCCTTTAGTTCCTACAACCGAGCCAATGGAACTGTACTATTGGGTTTTTCAATTCGGTCTCAATTTACTTGCTTTGACTTTGTAGAAGGGTATAATCAATAGAATTAGTTGTGAGAACTCCAAGGTGAAACTTGAATATTGTGTGTTGTAGGCAGGTAGCTCAGAGTCATTTGCGCGCTATTATGTTGTATACCTCAGAAGTGAAAACCCATGATTGTTGCATGCATTTACAGATTTCAGATGGACAGATAGGTGTTACCGTTCCTGAAAGAAAATTCAGTGTCGGCACCTGATCTGTTAGCGCAGAAGACAGGGGGAGAGGCCAATGTATTTTTCAGAAGGCGCGGGGAGGCACACCAAGAGAGCCGGAAAAGATGAATGGGTGGGCATATGCTGAAGATGTGCGTCGACGATTCCAACACTTCTTTTCTTTTATTTTTCTTTTTTGTTTTGCAGGCTGTATGGGCGGTAATGTTGGTGGTGACTCCTCAAAAGTGTTGCCTCGCCTTGTGGAACTTCTGATGTAAGTGCCATTTTTCTATATATGCCGCAACCTTAACTATCATAATCCATGAGTACTATGTGTCAAGGGTTAACGTTTTACTGATGTGTTACAAGGGCTAAAAGCTATCCAAATTTATTGTTTCATTTAATCTCTTGGAAACATGTGAATTTTGGTCAGGATCGGAAAAAGGGTGTCATAAAGGCATGGCCTTTGGATGCCATTGAGTTCCTCGTGTAGGTCAAGAGAAAATCATAAGGTTGTCTCCCAGGTTGAAAAATCCTATATTGACCTTGGGAACCATGGTACAGTGTTTAACCTTGTGGAACCGGTCGTCCATGACCGTCCCCGCCCGCATCCTGGCCCCGTCCCCGCCCGCATCCTGGCCCCTGCCGCGCAAAAGAAAAAGAGCGACTGCCGAAACCAATCCAATACCAACGCGAGAACCGCCGCTGAACCTGCGGACAACCGCACTAGTGGCTTCAGGACCGCGGTTGCGCCATCGCGAGGTCTCCTACTCGTCGCCCGGTCGCGCACACCCGCCGGCGCGGCAAGCCGCGCCGGTCCGCGCAGCACTGCCGTCGCGGATCGCTGAGCCGCCAGCGTGCTGACCTCCCACGGCGGCGGTGCTCCCCTCTGTTCCGAGCGGGGCCGGAAGCAGGAGGATCTCCGACGGCCGGGTACCAAGCATCACGGGGAGTTGCGGGCGCCTGCGACCCATACGCTGGAGATAGCGGACGCGCCGTCACCAACCCGGGGCGGTGGGGAACGCCGTCGCGGCAACTAACGAGGCCACCGGCGCAGCCGCTGCTCGTGCCCCACCAAGGCGGCTCCAACGACGACTGCTACGGACACGACGCAGACCACGGGCACCCGGAAGCCGGCCTCCTCTCCGTTGCGAGGGGAACCACCAGGTGTTCCAACCTCTTCTCTTCCCTTCCTGCAACCCCATCTCTTCGCTTCCTGCTGTTCAGAACATAGATCATATTATAGAACAACCACATGGAAGATGAATCAGGTTTCCGAATAGAAAGCTGCACTGACAAATATGAAATCTTGTTTTAATTGTTATATGTTGCAACCGGAATGCTTTAGCAATGCCTCACCTTCAGTCTTGGTTGCCCAGTAGGCTCTTCCTTTGCCACTAAAGTGACTATTGCTATGAAGGCATATAGCTATTAAGATGTCTCACATTGTACATTGTACTGAATGCTGAGAACAGAGAATCATGGTTACAGTTTGAAAAAATGGACTCTTTGTGTTTCGATTGGTATGCTGCTGAATTTTTTTTACTGAGATTTCTACAACTTAGTTGAGCATCAACCTTCATGTGGGTTATCGTGGTGATGGCTGCATTGACAAACAGATGTGATCTTATTTGAGATCCTTGTTTAATTAAATTTATGATGAGGACTCTTGCGCACGAGAATGACGAGGCTTTAAATAATTAGTTTGATTACTCTATGATTCTGACCTAAATGATTGTTTGAATGAAACAGCATTCCGCCCGTGTTTATTGTACCGTAATGGGAGGATGCCGGAAGCAGCTGTTTTTGGGGGGAAGCAATTGTAGAGGGGTTGTGCCTGAATCATCAGCAACGCAGAGAGCACACGCAACTAAAGTGGCCGAGGTAGGTGGAAGATCAGGACAAGGGAACCACGGATTAGCAGCAAGTGCTGCAGAAGCAGCAACATCATCGTGGCCAGGAGGAGCTAGGAAGGATGTTGTGGCTGGAATGTCAGAAGCAGGAACATCATCAAGCAGATGCATATTGTCACCATCTGTAACACTTACAGCGTGCGAGATGGCTACTCCAGATCCTGAAAAGAAATACACACATATGAGTGGCTTGTTTGTGAAATTTTGTATGCCGTGGTTATGAAATAAAAGTAGGTTTAAGAATCACAAAATAGGGGTGTAAAGTATTCAGACTTGGGAAGTTATGAAAAAATTAATGTTGAAACTTGATCCATATACTGCTTCCGGTTCTTAGTTTTATATGATGAAATTAACTGTATACTAAGTTGAATGATATATCGTTGTGACATAGGATGTAATTATGCATTGCCTCATGGTCATTTTTGTAATCTATGCCGGCCAAGATCAAAACAGAAAAACTTTGTGTTTGATTGAGTATGGCATATGATGTATGCAGGACGAAGACATTGATCCTGGCCTGATCCCTAGGCCTGGAATGATGTTCAGGAACAGAGAAGAGGCCAGGGCTTTCTATAAAGAATACGCACGGAAGGTTGGGTTCGGTTTGTGCTACAAAAAATAGTAAACCATGTTCATATGTTATTAAGTGCAACCATAGTGGTACTAATAGTTACTTTAAGAAAAATGAGGACCTGCGTACTAGGAACAATACCACCAAGAAGACACATTGCAAGGCCAAGATGAAGCTAAAAAGGAAATATGATGAGAACAATAATGAAATATCAGTGGAGATTGAGCAAATGGATCTAATGCATAACCACCCATTTCTTAAAAAGGCACAAGAAACAGTTAATATGAGAGAACACAAGGAAAAGAATCCGGTATACCTTGGGATGGTTGATGGCCTCCAATTTGCGGATGTCCCACCTCAGAGTATACAGAACTATGTTAGTGACATGCATGGGGGAGTTGAGAACATTCCGTTGACAACGCGTGATTTTGAGAACAGGTCAGTATATGGTAATCATGTTCCACTCAATAAATTGGTACTGTCAATTGCATACATCTAATAGAATAGTATTTTGCAGGAGGGCAGCTAATGTGAGGGCAGAACATGCTAATGACATTTCAAAACTTTTGGAATTCTTTGAAGATTGCACCACGCAAAACCCACAATTTAGATGGTATGTCAAGCTCGATAAAGAAGGGGCGATTCATAGCTTGTTCTGGAGCCACGCAAGCATGCAGGCTGAGTACAAGTATTTTGGAGATGTAATGACCTTTTACACGACACACAAGACGAATGTGTATGATAAGCCGCTGGCTATGTTTGTGGGTGCAAATCATCACCTACAGAACACGTATTTTGGGTGCGCGCTGTTAGGGGATGAAACAAAAGAAACTTTCCAATGGGTATTTCAATCTTTCAAGAGATGCATGGAAGGACATCGGACAGAGTGTATTCTCACAGGTAAAGTAAACATTTGTAAAAGTGGCATACACATTATTAAGTTTGATCTATTATTTATTTCATTATTTCCCTAGTATGCATACTTATCAGCTCTGTTTTCTGAAACCCATCAGCACAACTAGGATGTATTTTTAATTACAACACCTAAATTTTGTCATTTCATGACATTACAACAGCAATAGATGAAATAAACAGAAATTGAGAGCCTAATGGACCTCTTCTTGTTACTGTCATGTTCTTCACTATTCACATATCTGAATTTTGTGATCTGCGTGATGCGTATGAAAAGCTAAACTAACAATCCTCATCCTCGTATGTGGCAGATCAGGATCAGGCAATGGCAGTGGCCATAGGACTTGAATTCCCTGGTGTCATCCACAGGATATGTCGATGGCATGTGATAAACAAGCATATGCCAAAGCTGAATGAGTTATACAAGCTTTATGAGGAAAAAAATTCAAAGAAAAATTCACGTCAGTGCTGAACCATCCCCTGACACAAACAGAATTTGAGAGAGCATGGGAAGAACTTATAAGAGTCTTTGAGCTGCAAGAAAATCCCACTATGGAGAGTTTATACCAGCAACGAGCTATGTACATCCCAGCTTTCTTTAAAGGTGATTACTGTGGGATGATGACATCGACACAATGATGTGAGAGCAGTAATGCTGCGATGAAGAAGAAATATGTGGGGAAGCAGACTTGTCTGCACAAGTTTGCAAAGCGTACACTAGAATTCATGCAGACACAAAAAATGAAGGAGGGAACAGAAACATACCGTGCAACGGTAACATACCTCTAAACATTGATTGTAGTGTGATCAGCAGTGTAGTAATAGTATGCAAATAATAAGGTTTTGATTGTGTTGTTTCGCGATGCAGAGCAAGACACTTACCAAGAGCAACTGGTCATTCTAGGTTCAGCTAGGAAGGGTATACTCACGGGCAGTATTCAGAGACTTTGAAGACAAGATGTTCAAATGCTCATCGTACAACATAGAAGCTGATCCAGAGCTAGGCGAACATTGGTACAGGGTTCGTCACCGGAACAGGACAGAATTGATAAGCTGGGGACAACACAAGTTCATAGTGAAGGCCGATAAAGAAAACGGATCATACATGTGCGAGTGCAGGGAGTGGGAGCACAAAGGTATTATGGAAAGCCAGTGTACTGTCTATTAAAGGATTCCTTTAATTATGTCGGTGTGCATTTGAAGGAACTAAATGTTGTTGTCAATGCAGGACTATTTTGCGTGCACCTTTTGTGTGCCTTCATACATGTCCAAGTTGAGAAGATTCCACATGGCTACATTCGTAAACGCTATACGAGGTTAGCTAGGAGTGTGGTGGACTTTGATACAAACGACAAGCTACTCATCGGGGAGGACGAAAACACCCAAAGTTATAGAGTAAAGACACTAATACCAATAGCTATGAAGGCGGTCAGATCAGGAAGCATGTCTAAAGCTGCTCACAAAAGATTGGTAGATGTTTTAGAAGATGTCACGATGGAGTTAGACAATATGCCAAAAGACATCGGTCCAGAGGCAATGAGGGGACAAGAGCAATCGAGGGAAGAGGTAAAAAATGCCAGTAAAACAAGAAGTATGTTATTATAAATATAGTAATTAGGAGGACTCTAAAATGTATATTGCATGTAGGACAATGCTGGATATAGCAGAAGCAATGAAATCAATGAAGAAGGAAGATGTGTGGAGACAAGGATGACACGAGTATGTTTTAATATCATTGTGTACTGAACAATGTGTGATGCACAATACTGAACCAGATAAGCTAATTATGGACTCATATATTTAGAAATGCATGCAGAAAGATTTAACAGGAGGAATTGAAGAACACCATGTAGGATGTTCAAACCAAGGGAAGACGGATTCAGAAAAGGTAATCTGTAGCAGCAAATACATGATAAGGGAATGACAAATAGAATGAAAGCACATAATGATTTAGGGTTTTCTTGAATATATGAACTACTGAATGAAAAAATATGGCAGCAATCTGGGAGCATGCCTAGAATTGAGGGGAGCCATGTGCTGGATTGCAGTCAAGACATAGGGAAGAAAAAGGCGGCAGCAGCAACAAGAGAAGAATTGGCACAACATGAACAGGTAGATAAGCGAAGAATGGAAATTGACATTGATAAGCAAGCAACAAGAGGCATTTGCTATTTCTCTGAAAGTAATTTTTAAAAATACTAACAAACTCTGTTTGAAGGATAAAACCACATTGATAAGTTTGGTGCCTCCTGAAAAAGCAAAGCCTAAGGGTAGGAACAAGACAGAGTAAGAGAAGGCAGCAGTAACCCTTGGGGCATCGGGAGAGAAAATGGGGACAAGAAAGTGTAGTGCTTGTGGGTTGTACACGACGCATAATGCACGGACGTGCCTCACCAAGGAGGAAAACCAAATTAGGCTTGAAGAAAAGAGGAGCAAGAAGAGAGGTAGGCCACCTGGCGCGAAAAATAAGAAGGTCAACTGGAAGCAGGATACTGATCGCGATGAGGGGGACAATAGAGTAAAGACACGCCAGAAGATTACCGCAGAAAACACGTATGCAGATTGGGATAGTGACGGCGAGTACGAGAGTGAAGAGGAGGCGGGGAGTGAGTAGTTGAATTTGGCATTACATGGACTTGTAAATTATATATATGATACATCATTATAAACATGAACAAATCTTGAATTATGTTTTTGTTATTTGTGAAGCACACGATTACAAAATTATAAATATAGAGAGAGCTATGTAAAGAGTTGTCCTGTCATGCTATATTTATGTGATGACCCTTTGCATGCATAGTGTGACATGTCAGGCCTTGGGGTTGGGCTGTGTGTTTCTGTGTGGTCTGTTGTATCCTGTTTTTGCTGAAGTATTTTGGCATCGTTAAGCTATCTTCCTAGAAGATAATGCTAATAATAGGATTCTTCTTTTAACTGAAAACCATGCAGCAAAGCTGATAACAGGCTTTCTTCGGTTTAGTTCAGGAAACACTTGCTGAGATGCAGTAATCCGTCTCACAAGTAAGGACAAGGAGCCTATGTAGATTTGCAACCATTTACTAATTGTATACACCATGGAACGTTTGTCGAGCAATTCTATTGATCAGTCGGCAGTGCAAACACATTTTTTGAATGGAACTACTTTAATAAACACATCACACTTGAAGACATTCTCAATCCAGTAGAAACAATCATTAAATAAATAATTTATTCATCGTATCAAAAATAATTTCAGATTATGTATTTTTCATTAAAAAAGAATAAACAACTCTCCGCAACTTCTTATTAATGCAACTAAATAAAAAAAACAAATGGCACGCTTAGTCTAACATATCATCCAACTTTCCTTGTAGCTCCCTACGTAGCTTCAATGGAGATGACAATTTGTTGGGACATGGAGTTGAAATCCGCATATTCGGCACCCGCCCCTCATGTTCACATCATTAACATTATCTAGAGCCCGATTGTACCAACAGTCTTCCTCGTATAGCTCCTCATCAGAAGGAAATAATGCGGAAATAGCTTCTTTTTCTGCGTTGGTGTATCATGGCATCCCATATGATGCTTCTGTTTGCATCTTGCGCAACCAGATAGGATTACGTTTCTTGGCCAATGGTAGGTCCAAATCCTGCAAGTATTAAACACAACAGAGTGGACGACACCTAAGTTGCCATGTTCCTCGTGAAATGTAAATTTAATGAACCAAATTGTAACAAAAAAATTATATAATTCAATTTAAAAAAGGACCTGTCCATCTTTGTAGGCATCCATCATCTCCTTCCACCAATCCTGACACCATTGTCTCCATTGTCATTACTAAAACATATAGCATTTGCAGTTAAAAAAAGTCATGAATGGCGAAAGACTTGTGGTAATTTCTTTATGCGAGTAAAGGTAAAGCGAAACAATGACACTTACATCCAGTTATGAGCCGATGTTCCTTCAATCTCCATGCGCATCATGATTGTTCCTTCTATTTTGAAGGTTCCTTCGAGCTCCATTGACACGCAGACACCTTTTCCTTTTCTTCCTGGAGCCATGATTGATATTGTCTCAATAGGAATCCTATGCTTCTACTAATTGGTGTGTTTGGTAATGTGTACTAATCGGTGTAGTCAGTGTTATATTTATATTCAATGAAAGGAATGACAGGATTCCTAAAATAGGACGCAAGACCAATTCATTGATGTGTCCCTTGCCCAACTTGCTTGACCATTCCTCACCATTCTCTGGTGTACCATGCACAACTTGAACAACCCACACATGTCGTGTGTGGAGAGAAGTAATATAAATTTAGAAGTTTGACCATGCACATCTTGACTGGAGAAATGGGTGAGGTAAGCTTCACAGCCACAAGTGTCGTTCGCTGAGGAGTTAGAAAAATATAGTGATGATGTGTTAACAAGGAAGACAATGAATGGATGCATGTCAATGAGAAAAAGTTTATATATATATACATATTTATTCATTGAGGTCTGGCATATTACATCGAAAGAAGCATCAACATGGCAGGAAAGGATGGAGAAAAGGAAGTGACTTATGGGGCTGATGAGCGTGAACATAGCCGGAGAAAGTTTCGCGCAACAACACTAATGGCAACAGCCATGAAGATCGTTCAAGCAGGAGGTGAGTCAAGAAGAAATTATAGAAAGTACAAGAGAGCTCTTGAAAAAATAAGTTCTATACAACATTTTGAAGACAAAGAAGATGCAGACATTGATGTAAAGGTGAGATGTGTAAAGATTAGAATATTTTTAAGATAAATTTTGGTACACATAAATAAAATTTGTTTCATACTTGCTGGAGTTGAAATGACAGTTGAAGTTGGAGAAATAACAATCGGAGAGGCTTAAAGAATAAGGGTGGCATAGTTTTGCTAATTATTTAGTTGCTTTTCAGCTCCTTTTGTAATGAAACTGCATAAGATGTAATTGTGTTTGAAAAAAAGAAAATTTCTTGCGATCTTGTATGCCGTATTGAGAAATTGGATATATATTCTTGTGTGATGTGAGAAATAATTTATTGTAATGAAAAAATATGATTGTACAATTTGTAGTTTCATTAGGAGTGAGGATTGAATTTGCATTTCCTTTTTTAATGAAAATAAAAAAATTGGCATACGATGGGTGAAACTCCAAATATTATTCAAGGAGCTTTTCTTGGTACACATGAGTAATGAAGAAATGAAAATTGATTTACATAATTGAATTAAAAAAAGGTCGAAGAGAAACTTTTGTTGAATAAGTAAACAATGGTGAAAACAAACATATAAACTAGAAGAAAAGCTTCTTCTTGGCTTTTGGTTTAGATGTGTCGCCGGTGTCTTCAGGTGAGAAATTGTTATACGCCTTGAGAGGTGGTGGGCCCTAAACTTCATTGGAATCTTCACCTTCGTCTTCCGTGCCAGAGGATGGTTCTGACACTTCAGGGGTAAGAGATTCTTCAAGAGGACTCTCCCAGTCGGAATTCGAAAGTTCAGGAGAAATAGGTACTTCAGGGCTTTTGTCACCATAAGGATCGTCCTTGAGCCTTCTGAGATTGTTGTTGAGGTTTTCAGTGGAGGGTGGATCAGACGGTTTGTCACTAGGATCGACATGAGGGATCTTATTTTTCTCATTGTGAGAAGGATTAGCATGGGGTTTAGGTGGTGGAATATTGTGAATCCATCAGCTTCTCCTGCAACATCCAACTTTCTCAGACCAGAAAGCAGGTTTGTACTAGTTCTTCTTTGACGAAATACATAGTAACAAGGATGAATATGACTAACCTCAGAAATAAGAAGCTTATCTTTGAAATTCTTGAATAGGCAGCTGGCTGTAGCAGCCACTGACAGCGAGTACCTTACCCTGATTGCCCAGTCACTAGGTACGGAAGCAAAAAAAAAGCAATCTTTCACACATGAAATTTATGTTGCATATTCATTACTTATGAACCCAGATCGATATATATCTTCTTCAAATTTAAACATATTAATATGTAAAAAGCTTGGATACAGGCATAAAACTAACAAACAAAATTATTGTACAGGAACATATCATTGCAATATAAATATGAATAAAAAATCATGTGTCATCAGTCATAAGCCATATATGAAGAACCACGCATCCCCACTCAGCTATGTATGCACAACCAAACACTACTTAGAGTACCACAGAACTCCATGTCTGCCGTACACTAGTAAAACATAGGATGATATGAAGGATGAGACTTTCCAATTCGGAAAGGAAGAATATCTGGCGGAGCGTGGATTCTGTTGGCAGAATGGAATGCTAGGTATTGAAGCATCTCTGCCCTCATCTCCCTTGATTGATCCTAGAACAAGAAAAAAGGTTAGGAGCTAGGAAATAAAAAAGAAGGATATATTAAGAAGGAAGGTGAAGCATACAGGATGTATAGTAGTATGCAGAGAACCATGGCCCTCACCATCATAAAACTCGATAAATTTCATGGTGAATAATGCTGAGTCGTTTAAATCCTTTTGGAGTGGAACCTTGATGGGGACACATCTCCAATTTGCAAATTTAGGGAATGTGCGGGGTGCAGCTAAAGATAGAGCAGCACTAAGGCGGTGCATGAGTGTTTGTCCCAATTGAGAATGGTGTGCATCCCATATGGCGTCTTTGTTAGAAGTATAATCCATTGAATCTAGAACATCGACACAGGAGTGGCCAAGATTGATACAGTACACGGACCAGCGACGATGAAGTAAGACAGGAAGGAATATCTGCGAGTTGTGAATATGAATGATATAAGGTATTATCGACATACTAGTAAGATGGAAACCAATAGGAATAAAATGGGCAATTGATGCACATACCAACTTTGCCTTTTTTAAGTCAGTCGCAGGGAGGCAATGCTTGATAGCTTCCACTATAGAATCCTGACGACAGTGAGGCTGAGATGTGTCTAAAGTGAAGGATTCTGAGTTGAGAATATCCTGTACAGCAAGATTGGAATGATGTCTATGTTTTAAGAAAACAAAAGTTAGATGAGTAATTTAAAAATGTAGAGACACACCGAGTAAGAGGTGAAAGGAAAATTCAGAACCCATGGCATTCTGGACGGACATGCAAGTCATCTTCTGCTAGGCATTTGACAAATCCATCAATGAACAAAGGGTCTATAAACTTGCCAATGGCAAATGAGAGTGCAATATCTTTACGAGTCAAAATGTCAGTCCCAAAGTGCATCAAAGTTTGCCTGAAAGAAATATAAAAAAGCATGTAAATAATGACGGAAGAGTATGATTACTTATAAATAAAATCAGAGCGAACCTTTTCAATGAAGTTTCATCTGCACAAAGAAAGTCATGCATGCGCAGTGAAGACTCCAGATTGGGTGGAGGACGAGAAATAATGCCATGCTTGAAGGGTGAATAAAACTTCGAAGGATTCTTGGTCAATCTCGTACCAGGGAACTTGAACATAGGAATATTATCTAGATTAGGCCAGTTAAGTACTGAAGTGGTGTCTTGTCTATTAGTAGTGCGACTGTCCTCTCCATATTGTTTGGGAGCATTTGGACCATACGGAGAAATGTGATCACGGGAGGAATAATGGGAGGAATATGAGGCAGGGATAGATTCAGCGGTAGAGCAGCTAGGAGCAGCTACAGTATGATCGGTAGGATGAGTGAAGGAACCTGTGTGGACAAATTGGAAATAAAATTTATAGATTGAGTTTGCTGTAAGAACAAATATATAAATAAGAGGAGGAGGACGTAGGGCATACCTAAGGTGGCACATAAGTTAGGAACACCAGTTGTAAGATCAAACAAAGGAAAGCAAGTTAAAAGGATAGTAAAAATATTGCAGTCTAGAAAAGGGAACAATAGTCGATAATATGAGGAAAAACAAAACAATGAGAGGTGCACCAGCAACATCATTTGAATAGGTGCACTTCGGTGCAGTTGAAGGTCCAGGTAATCCCTCAGAAATATGGTGGGGTGAAACAACCCCGTGAACAGGAGAACCGAATGGGTCTGTCGGTGTAGTGGTGTAAACTGAACTAGGACCTACAAATGTACAAAACATGAATCAAAACGAGAATGGCACAGAAGAAAAAATAGAAATATCAGATGATGGGGAATTAAAACATGAAACAAAGAGAGTAGACGGTACTTGGGGTGTTCTTGCCAACGGGTGCTCGATGTACAATCAGGCTGCGAACTAAAGTAGCAGCAGAAACAAAGCTTCCATGAGAAGAAATATCATAACTGGGCATAAATGGAAACAATGTGTCACTATATTTGATACGTAGCAA
>JALGXP010000021.1:282320-324695 GCA_023333625.1 Bothriochloa decipiens | reverse complement strand
TTGATGGCAACCTTGGAACTTGGAGACCGCCGTCATGGAGACGAGGTCGTCGCTCAAATCATGAAGACGAATGACCAAGGCCGAGCAGACATTGATCTGATGTGGGGGGGCTTGGCTGTGCTGCCACCCTGAGCCTCCGATTCGGCCTCACAAGCAAACTAGAGTCAGCTGGTGCCTCCAGCTTAAAACAAGTCCCTGTTCCAGTGGCTCGTTTGCACCAACGCAGAGCAATACTCAGAGTCTAATTCCTCTCCGCGCTTTGCAAGAGCAAAAGCACAATCATCCTGGCTCAAATTCCATTCAATTCGTTAACTACGAGCAGTTGCACCGCATAGCAATTCTGCTCACAGATTCCACACTGATTCAATTTATTCTTGCCCACGCATGACAAAAATAGTTTCAGTTCTCTCTCGTCACTAATGATCACCGCTAGTGCCTGTTCCGTGCCTAGTAAAACTGTTTTCACTAGCAAGTATTACATGGCGGGTGCAGCTGCAGCTGCATGAGCCTTCTGGGGCTTCTCCACAACGATTGCCTGGGTAGTCAGCACCATTCCAGCCACTGAGGCAGCGTTCTGCAGGGCGCACCTAGCCACTTTGGCAGGGTCGATCACACCAGCCTCCACCAGGTTCTCGTGCTTGTCCGCCATGGCGTTATAACCAAACTCCCATTCGCTTTCCCTGATTTTATCCACAATCACCTCCCCTTCCACCCCAGCATTATGTGCTATCAACGCTGCAGGCGCCACTAAAGCCTGAAAAATCACCAGTACTATGTATCAACAACATTTCTTAAAAAAATAAACAAGTGCTAAGAAGGACAATCAGTACCTTCTGAACGATATCAGCACCAAGGCGCTCTTCAGGATCATCAAGCGTCTCCTTGATAGCCAGTACGAATGTTGATAGATGAACATAGGCCGCACCGCCTCCAGGAACAATACCTTCCTCTATAGCTGCAAAAGTTGCATTCTTAGCGTCCTCTATGCGGAGCTTGCGGTCCTCAAGCTCTGCCTCAGTTGAAGCTCCGACCTTAATCACAGCAACTCCACCAGAAAGTTTGGCGATTCTCTCTGCCAACTTCTCGGAGTCATACGTCGAATCCGTCTGGGAAAGCTCTCTCTTCAGCTGCGCAATTCTGGCCTGGATATCATCTTTGCTGGCAGCATCAGCTATGATAGTTGTCGAGGAACTCGAGATTGTAACTTTCCGAGCCATGCCAAGCTGCTCCACTGTTGTATTCTCAACTAGTAGACCAAGATCTTTAGATTGATATTCAGCACCTGAACAAAAGACAATCATGCAGAAACAGATCAGAAAACCACTAGACTAAACTTGAAGGTTGATGCAGGGAAATTTATGCCTGTGCTAAACGCATCAATTGGAACTTACCATTACAAAGATTTTCTTTCTAGCTAGACAATAAGGAATGCCATTAAGCTTAGAAAACAGAGGTGTATAGATTCAAACAAAAAAAACAGACAATAGCGAGCAGGGAAAAAGAAAAAAGAAAACCTGCATACGTTAACAGAAGCACTCAGGGGGGAAAATGCCAAAGGATAGTAGCATGGGAGCATAGATGCATAGGAAAAGGACATTGGTCGACAATGCTAAACATCATAAGAAAACTGACCAGGGTACAAACAAAAATAGCAGAAAGCCATGAGTAGTTTTACCCGTAACAATGGCAATGTCCTGGAGAAGAGCTTTACGCCTCTCACCAAAACCAGGAGCTTTGATTGCAGCCACATTTAGAATTCCTCTAAGCTTGTTTACAACTAATGTTGCCAGTGCCTCGCCGCTTACATCTTCTGCAATTATAAGAAGCGGTGCTCTTAACTGTGTTGTCTGCTCCAACAGAGGAATAATTTCTTTTATCGATGATATCTTCTGATCAGTGACAAGAATCCGAGCATTTTCAAACTCAACAGTAGATTTTTCAGGATTGGTGACGAACTGAGGGGAGATATATCCTCTGTCAAGCTGCAGGCAGAAGGGATAAACAATGAACTATTTCAGCACCAAGAACGACAAGCTTTACATATTAATGAACTACAAAGCAGAAGACAGGCCTCGGCCGCAGTCCTAGCTAGGCTAATATATATTACCTCCATCCCTTCTTCAACTTCAACTGTCGTCTCAAATGATGATGATGACTCGATTGAGAGGACACCATCAGGGCCAACCTTGTCAATAGCTTCAGCGATCATAGTCCCAACAAATTCATCATTTCCAGCTGATATGGCAGCAACAGCTGAAAGGAAAAGGCAACAACATTTTACGAAGCATGTCCTCCTTTCCCAAGTTATAAGATCCATTTGCAAGCTTGTGAAAAGAGACCCTAGATGCATCTAAAAGGTCAGACCTTTAATATCCCCGCTACCCTTGACTGGCCTGGACTTCTTCTCAAGTTCCTCCACCAATTTCTGAACGGTCTTATCAATGCCCTTCTTAACTGATACTGGATTTGCCCCCGAAGTAATGCTCAACATACCCAATTTTATGATTTCCCTAGCGAGAACAGAGGCGGTAGTGGTTCCGTCACCAGCCGAGTCGTTCGTCTTGCTAGCAACCTTTCATTTGGCAGGCACATAGATGCATGAGATACGTGGTGAATGAGATACGCCCATGCCCATGTGTGCTGGACTTGCGCAAGATAACAAAGTGAAGCAGGTAAGAGGAATGGTGCTTACTTCACGAATCAATGCGGCACCAGCGTTCTCCATGGGATCAGCGAGCTCAATAGCGCGAGCAATGGTAACACCATCATTGACGACTTTGGGTGTTCCAAACTCATCCAGGACAACATTCCTTCCTGCCAATACGAAACAATATGGAAAGCAAGCGAAAATCAGCACAGGTGTTGAGAGAGACCATAGGAGGAGGTGGTCAACAAAAGACCGTTTTTTGTAAACCCAAACATCATCAAGACACAATCAATCTGAAGGGGGGAAAAAGCAACGCAACTGACAAGTAAAAGGGTGATAGTGTAGCTGTCACATCAGTGTTTTGCTGTAGGATATGAAAGCATAAATGAAAGAAATTGGCTGCCGGAGACAAGTACACGGGCCCATGTCTAGTCTAGTAATAATAGCTGAAATTCTTGTTCAAAAAGAAAAAAAATAATGGCAGAAATACAGAGGAGACGGTGTTAACATGGTCCAGCTTGGCTGCAGCAACAAATGACCTATGTCGTGAAGCAGAATCAACAAAAACAAACTCGTGGGTGATAATAACGTGAATGAACTAGTTACAAGTGAGTAATAATAATCCCTCCGTCCAATGAAGCAGTACAGAAATCGTGCGATATATCCCAAATTCCCAGTAGACAGATTGTGGGACAAAAAAAGAGTAGAACAGAGCATGCAGGTTTGGCTTGGGCAGTATGGAAGAAGGGGAACAGGTTGATTCCCTCTAATCCAGAGTTCCAGACGTGGACAGACCTGGTAAGGTAAAGGAGAAGGGCAGAAACAAGATGAAGCAGAGGGTTCATTGCTTGATTGAGTGGATGAGTAAGAATGAGCCCTGCGGTCAACGAGCTTTGTTCTGACATTATGATAATGCTAATTGTCCGTAGACAGTACTGAGTGGTTTGGAGAGTTGGTATCTTTTGTTCTGAAACGTGAGCTGGAGTGTATGCCTGCTTCTTCTTAAATTGACGGGATTGGCTTTCTTAAAAGCAGAGAAGAGATATTCTCATTTTTTTCAAAAAAAAAAAAAAAGTAGAACAGAGCAGAGCGGCACGCGCACGAAGATAGGGTAGAGAGAGAATAGACGACCTCTGGGTCCGAGGGTGACGCCGACCGCGGCGGCGAGCTTCTCGACGCCGGCCTGAAGGGAGGCTCTGGAACCCTGGTCGAAGGCGATCTCCTTGGCGGAGGCGCGCACAAGGAGCTGCGGGCGACGGCGGGCGGCAGCGGGAAGCCTGGCCGACGAGGCCCTCCTGGTCGTAGTCCTCCGGAGGAGAGCGGAGGAACCGAGGAGGAAGCCGGAATCTGTGGTGGGGATGGTGGCCATGTCTGCTTCTGCTCCTGATTGGGGTCTAGCCTAGGGTTTTTGCTTTGCTGGAGACGGCGGCGGCGCGGGGGATCTATCTGCTGATGGGGTGGTGGGAGAGTACTTGCAGCCAGGCAGGGCCCACATGGGAGCGAGGTTTCTCGAGGGTACGGTACGCAACCAACCCTTCTGGAACATTCCGGTGAAGCATCTCATATTAACAATCCCAATTTCATTTTTCTAAAAAATGAAATCTCAAAAATGATTTATGTGCAATTTCTAAATCCCAAAAACTGGCCTTTCTGTTCTTACATTCTTGGACATTCATACTCCCTCCACCCCCAAAATAAACAAACTCGCATCTCGCTTCTTAACGAGTTAAACGTTTATTTGTTCACTATTTATTTGTTCATCTCATAGGCAGAAGAATATGGCTGGCATACAAGCAAAAGACGTCTTATTGATGAGAAATTATTAATTAATTCTCCAATTCCTCATCCGTGAGACTGGCAGCCATTTTAACGGAATAAAGTTAATCGTCATCCACATAATCTATTGTTTCCAGCCAAGTTCAGTATTTTGTCTCATGATGATATGTCCAAGAACAAAAGAATGAGCATGAGCCTATCACAGATCGTGACTATACATATACATCATCCAAAGACCAGTTAAAATAATACCAAGCGAGTCAATGAATGATCTTCTCCTCTTGTATTAATTACTATGCTAACGACTTTGTCTATCTGTCAATAGTAAGTCATGGCAAATTGGCGATGCTGTCATCAGTCAGTCATGTCACGGTCCTGCAGGGGCATGGCGGTTCAGTGCCGGGCGCGCCAGTGGTAGGGTCGTGTGGTGACAGTACGAGGCAGGGTGCTGCGGTGAGTTGCGACCGGAGGTGGAAGAAGAGGGAGAAGTTCGCTACAAATGGATGATACCATCCATCCTGGCCCGTTTCATCCCCCTCTTACCAAACGGAAAACTTGAATTGCTCCAACCCTTAAATTAAACATGAAACTTGTTCTATCTCATCTCACAAAACTAGGTTGGCAAACCAGACACATGTTTAGTTGCTCGAGATCCAAGATCCTGCGGATGGTAGCTTTTCTTTTCTTTTGTGCAAGCATTGTGTTGATGGAAACACGCTATTGCAGTTGCTAGCATCAGATTAAGCAATAATAATCTTATGTCAAGTGTCTATGCTAAAGCTGTAGTGCACAGGCACACACGGTGACGTGACCATCTAAAAACACATGCAACCTCTCATCAGAATTCAGAAGCAAATATTTTTCCCGCTAATAATTAATATGAGGTCAACTTCATAACTTGTGAAACCATACACGTTCCCACCATATCTGATATTCTAATACTGATCCAATCAGAGCATCATTTTTTCTCGCCTGATCCATTTGATTCCCGGTAGTATCTCAACAGTAAATAAAGTACATTTCACCTACAAAAGTCCATGTTTTTGTCTTCATTTTTAACTCTAACCCTCCAAGAGCCTTTGCCATCCATCCCTACAGATCAAAACGACCCATATTTACAACATTAGTTCAACAGAATAAAAGTGTAAAAGCTGTCCTTTTAATCATAAGAACGTATAGTAATCCAATTGCAAAAGTAAGTTGTATTTAATCAGCTAACCTGACAGGTGTAAAATCTTTTGAAAAGAAGCTATCGGTTCCTGCCGAGGCACATGCCCCTGACGCAGCCGGTGAATCATATGTTTGCTCTCAGTTTTTATTTGCTTCAGGATCTTGACTGTTGTATCCTCCCCTGCTGCAATTTCACCTGCACCTTCAGGATCTTGGCTGCTGGCCAATGTGATTGCCTGAGCAGCAGCGCCTGAGCCACATTCCACGCCCCCCTCTGCGTCCTCACCCCCTGCTGCCTCAGCCTTAGATAATTGCGCAAAATACTGCTCTAATGAACGATCTTTGCCGTCACTGCCAGCAGGTAAAAGTTCATCATGTAGCATCTCCAAAGATTCCCATCCATTCTTCATGACTGTCACAGACAGGTTTACTGCAGGGTCATCTTTCCCCAAACAATCACAGAGGGTCTTGGTTTCCTTTGCAATACCCTAAATAAAATCATTTTGCAATAATCAGTTGAGGGAATCCATACATATCAAGTAAATGAATATTATATATATATATATATTAATAAACACACAAAATGTAGGCAAGAGGTTGTTTTGGTGGAGACTGGAGACCGGTACGTACCACCATGAGGGCAGCGGCACAAGCATATTCCGAGCCTCTGTACATCATTAGGTTTAAAGCACACCTGCGGACCGCAGTTACCATGGACTCGGGAGTAAAGGCTCCACGCCTCAGCCACTCGCACATCAGCTCAGCCTTCTTCGTGATAAACTTGAACCACATTTTTGCGTCAGAGTGTTGCGTCGCAGTGCAAATCAGTTGGCGAACAACACATATATGGCATGAGCAGCAGACCAATTTATTGTCTAGTTTGGTCAGAGAGAAGAACATGCCATCAAGGCTGCAGCAGCGACAGGGAATTTATCTCCCATGTTCTTGAGACTAAGTGCACGCTCCTGGATATCTTTACTCAGAATGATATGGTCAGCAGTATTGTCTCCAAAGCCCCACTTGTTACACTCGGAGATAAATTGCTTCTCCATCTTGACACACTTGAAGCCACACAGTTTCAGGATCATGACACGAAAAGAAGTAAATTAGCACCTTAACAGGCAATAGAATGCATGAGGAAACAAAAGCAATGAAACGCTACAAACTAAGGCAGCAGAAAGTTACCAAGCTGGCAAGTGAAGCCAGAACACTGCTGTCTCCAATGCCGTTAACATATGCTTCTTGCTTATCCCGACATGCCTCAGCAACTGAACCATTCTTTGACTGTCCAAGAAAAAGAAATGAGGGGGAAAGAAAGAAAGAAACAAAATAAACGTAGCACTAGAAACTACATACAAATAAATAACAAATGTTAAGTTACCAAGCTTCCAAACCCAGAAACTTGTTCATTCTGCCATACCTGGGCAACGGATTCAGCACAGTTGCGTAAATAATATTGCTCGAGATAGCTCTTGTACACGGACCAGTTGAGGTTTCCAAAACGCGGCATAAGCCTATTCCATCCCCATCCTCCCTCGAGAAGATCTTGACCATACATACAAAGATCAGGGTGGAAAGGAATACAAGTTAAAACTACATCTGCAGAAACCTACAAACGTACTCCGGTATGTAGCAGCACCAATAACTAAGCGACAAGAACAGCAAATCGATATATGGATGGATAGAAGCAGGTTATCGATCGGGCAACTTGGGTATTCCACTACAAGAACAATCAACAGCATACCTGGGTGCTTCATCATGATCCCTTCCAGCGTCGAGAACTTGGAATCTTTCTTCTGATGAAAAGATTCTTCTTGATCCGCCCAATTCTCCACAAACTCCCTGAAATCCATCATCTCCGGCATTGCGGCTGCTCAGGGGAATCGAATGGAGGCGGCGGATGTTGTCAAAAAAAAAAAAATGGAGGCGGCGGTGTTTATTATCGATGGGCCTGGGCCATCTAAAAATCTGATTTGAACTATATGATTACATTGTATTACTTTTGGGAATTTGAAATAAAACGTCTAGGACAAAGTTTATTTTTTATTTCAGTCTTGCAAAAGCTCACTATATTTATTTATTCATCTTATTATAGGCGGATTGAATAAGAATAAGGCTGGGCAAGCTTTTATCCAATGATGTATAATAATCTTTGATCGATAAAGCTTGCCTAAGGGCTTTTATAAAAAAAAAAAAAGAATAAGGCTGGGCACACGATCACATGAATTTTTTTTTATTGATGAATTAGTAATACAAATTCCTCGTCCCTGAGACTTTTTTTCGTGACCATGCTCAGCATGTAAAGTATATGATTAATCACAAGAAAATTGTTACACTAGTATATGAGTGGCAGTGTGGCACGCCATGGCCAAACAAGGTTATGACTGCAACTAAAAGCGGCGCAACTACTAATCTGTTGGCAGCCATTTGACGACGAAATAAAGTTATCGTCATCAACATACTGTGTTGTTTCCAACAAAATTCATGTACGCACGCGTTATTTGTCTGATGGTGATGACAACATGATGATATGTATACAAGAACAAAAGAATGAGCGTGAGCCTATCACAAGAAGACCAGAAAAGGAACCAGCGATAGCAAATGAATCAATGAATGAACCTCACCCTCTCCTCCTGTATTACTATGATAACTAGTGGCCCCACTTCTCTCGCTATTCCCTGTCTCTCTGTACAAATGGGACAGTGAGTATCAATCATCTACTACGTAAATTACTGTACATGTCTCCCCTATGGCAATGGCAATGTAACGCAGTGCCATCCAGGAGCAAGCCACAACCACCCATGGCCTCCTCGTCATCAGTCAGTCACATATCCCAACACAAACGCTCATGTCAGTTAGTGTTAGCCGATTTGCGGCATATAGTTGTAGCGGTATCACAACAGTCGACGCAGGTGGTCAAGGATTTTTCTCCCAGGCACATGGGTGGCGGTCTAATTTACGAATTGATAGTCACTACTAGATTGCGTCAGGTTTCTTTTATTTATTTGGTTGTGTGCCTCATGTTAGGCAAAGACCGAAAATTGTCATTGGTGACTTTGTATCAACTTGATGTATTGCTTTTAAAATTTTAATAAAAGCTTCCTTTATAAAATAAAAGTGTTAGACTACCCGCAGCGGCTCCTGTAAAGGCATCCTGGAGGAGCCTTTACAGGAAATAAGAGCCGCAGTGGCTCTTGTAACACCGTCCAGGATGGCCGGCCGTCCTGGGAATGTAGGGATTTCCAGGACGTCCGGGATCGGGCGTGGGGCCCACAGGACGGGCAGTGCGCGCGCTAAGAGAGACCGAGGGAGAGGGGAGAGAGCGCCCGTGGCCCCGCGCCGGAGAGGGAGAGAAGGGGAGGGAGCCCGCGACGGCGCCGGAGCCGAGCTCGCAGCCATGGCCGCCGTCCCCGCTGAGTTTGCGGCCGTGGGGAGGACGGGAGCAGCGCCGCCGTGGGGAGGAGCTCCGCCGACGCCGACGGTCGCGAGTCCCTCCGCCGCCACGAGCCGCGGGCGCGAGGCCCTCCGCCGCCCTCTGCTGCAAGCACGCGCGTAGGCGCGCCCGCCATAGCCGGAGCTCAGGCTCGTCGCCGCCGTGCCTTGCCGCAGCAGCTCGTGACCGCCTCCACCTCCATCTTCTACCTCGCCGTCGTGAGCGCGGCCCGACGCCGCCACGAGCGTGGCCCGACCCGGCGCCGGCCATGAGGGGAGGAGAGGGAGCTGGGGAGGGGGGCGACACCATGAGGGAAGGAGAGGGAGCTGGGGTGGGAGGGAGGGGTGCCGGCGCGGCCTGTGCAACTTGCCGCCCACCGGGGAGGGAGGGAGGGAGCGCGGAGGTGGCGGGCGAGGCCAGGCGGCCCGCCGGTGGCCAAAGGAAGCAGCCGGAAAAGAAGATATAGGAGAGAGAAGAGGAAGAAGAGAGAGGGGAGGGAAAGAGAAAATAAGAGTATGACGTGTGGACCCCACACAATGACAGTTAGTATAAAGGATGGATATAAAGGATGTATGGGTGTGGAAGAAATGTATATAGAGAAAAAAATCTTACTAACTAGGATGTATATATGAGAGAAATAAAGGAAGATGAGTGCGGATAGTCTTAGGTGCTCGGGATCCCATCCCTCTGCTCTGATCTTCTTCCTGGTCTTGGGAATGCTAGCTAGAAGGGCCACCAACTTTTTTTTTAGCCTCAAACCCTTCTGGTACAAGTTGTAATATCTGAACTCACGCACTAACTCATGCCACCACACACACTCACACACCCACACACACTAGTGCGCAGGCTAGACCTACACCTACACGAAGAGACTTGCACGTGGCTAAGAGGTATCCAAAGTCTTCGAGGCTTCGCACATGACGGGCACGTCATCCTGACTATTATGGCGCATCCACGTGTGAGGCGACTAAAATTACTGAGAAACTACTGTTTCTGGCGGGAAAATCAGCCTTTCTTTTTGTTCTCCAAAACCGGCAACTCTGCAGCAACATATAATAATGATGAAATCAAACACTCAACAAACATGGTCAACAACCTAAATGCTGACATCTAATACCTCCTTCCGGGTACATGGAGTTGTAGTGCACCTCAGCCCAAAAGCTCAAGCATACAACTGCACGACAAGACTCTAGAGTTTAGATAGCCACAACATGCTCACTTGTGATCATCAGCAAAAGCAACCATGCATGGAGAAATATGCCCAAGAAAAAAATAATTTTGCTTAGGCAAACAATACTCAATTTTTGATGTGAGGACAGGAACCTAAGTTTCACGTAAAGTCAATAAAATATTTGCTGAATCTAGTATTCTAGTTCTAGTATATAAACACGATAACAATCATATTAGAAAACAAACATTACCTCTTCTGGATTTCTCAACAACAGGAAGAATCTCAATGTAAGGCCTTGTTTAGTTTCTAGAATTTGCCATCAAATTTCACTATGCAAAAAGAAGATTCTTATCACATCAAAATACCGGCACATGCATAGAGTACTAAATATAGATGAAATCAAAAACTATTTACACAGTTTAGTTGTACTTTACAAGACGAATATTTTAAGTCTAATTAATCAATGTTTGGACATTATTACCAAATAAAAATAAAATACTACATTGGGCTACAGTGCCCAACAGTGAATTCGGAAACTAAACAAGGCCTAACAGGTATCTCTAAATGATGTCAGGATGAAGATCTTTACACCGTACTGCAAAAGTCAGTGCATGCACTTGAGTTTCATATCATATATCCCAGTAGTATACTATGATCCCAGTCCAAGAAGAATAAAAGATAGACAGACTCCTTTGAAAAAGCATTTTGTCAAATCCTAAACTACTATAAAGCAAATGTCTACTAGCCTATTTCTCTAGCTCCTCCTTCCTCCACATCATCATCCCCACCCCAACCCATCCCACTTTCCATCACGCCTCATCAATCCCCACGTAGTTCCCTGGCCACGCATCTGTCTTTGGCAATCTGAATCGATGCTGAAACCATGCATGCATTAATGGACTCTAATTAATTGGTGATCTTGACTTCTTCTCCCTATGCCTGCACCGTCTCCTCTCCTCTCCTCTCCTTTCCTTGAGTCTCTACGCATGGAGGTCGTCTTCTGAGTTCCCTTGCATGTAGCTGTTGCATAGCATTATTAACTCCACGGTGAATTTGTTTGGGTCACATGTGTACATGATCATGAACCATACGAGGAGAAGAGGAGTCGCTAGGTAATAGTACTATATATAGTTCGCATCCATGCACAACACTGGCGCAATTGAGAGGCACTAACATGCATGGTGCTGCCCGGCTTGAAACTACTTTCGGCAGCTCCACCACGGCTGTCTTCCACCTTCATAGCCAAGCAATCAAAATATCATACATGAATCATCTTAATCCCTGCCGTTTCCTCTTCGTATCCCTCCACTATCATATTAATAGCTACCCTATATATATTTATTGTCTAGACACTACAGCGATGCTTCTATGGGCATCATAACTTCAGATCCATACTCCAAATCATGTAGCTAGTATTGTTTGTACTACACACTGCATTGTGGATTTTAGTTTCTTCCAATTATTTGTTTCAGGTAATAAGCATGATGTACCTTGGCTATTTATATTCATCTATCTGCATATCTTGCAGATATGTGTATATATTCGGCAAATGCAAGCTAAGCGGTTGTACCAAACAGCTGTTGCATGCATCTGAGATGGGCATGGATGCACCAACAACGCTGGTTCCATCATCTCCTCACTCTCCAACCAAGACTATCTGGCCAAACCTATGTAAGTGGCCGTAGCAATCTGACGCCGACGGAAGCACTGGTATTGTTAGCGCGACTGTCTTCTCATCTTCCAGCAATAAACAGTCTTTTCTTCCATCACCATCTGCCCCGATCTACAAGCTACTCGAGTTATATCACCATGGTGTTCGCATATGCGCATGTCATTCTCCTCTAAATAACTCACTAGACGTTCTATCTTATTATGCAAGGTGTCCACGTCATCTCCACTAAGTCTATGTCATCCTTTATTTAACCTCATAATATTTTTTTCTCCTTATGAAGTATATTTTTCTTCCATACCCGCAGCAACGCGCAGAAAATCCACCTAGTTCTAGTATACTCCTGGTTCTCATACTAGGCACCAGCCATGCAATGCAGTTCTGACAAAGCCTACCAATCAGCTTGCAAACCCATAACAAAGACAGCATACTAGCAGAACAAACCAAACTGTAGAAGATACTTGAAACAACAGGAATGTTGGACAGAAAGATAAACCAATTGCAGAAACAACTGTAGCAGTGTAGCACGATCGCTAGTTTAAATTTAATCTTATTTTCTGATTGTGCCTGCGTTGAAAATAAAAGATGTATATGCTGACCACTTATTTTGTGAGCTTCGCTTTCAGTTGCGAATTTTTTTGGTTAATTTTGTGTGCACTTATGTACTTTTGTGTCGGTTTATGCCCTATCATAATTTATTAGGCAGAGCTCCTGCATCTTCCAAATATAACAAGGTATGCTCACCAGTAACCACAGATTCATTAGCCACTAATGGTAGTGGCACTTGTGAAAGTGGAGGATTTACTTGGTACCTTTACCAATCAGACGTGCATTAACACAAGAACAAAAAGTTTACCGTGTCTGCAGCAGCCTGCAATGTAACACGATCACCCCACTCTCCGCTCCTGGTTTCATTGTTTAAGCAAAACAAAATGAGGACGTGCATTTACATTATTTATATAACCTAAACATTTGATTATAAATAGAGAGCAGAACAAATACTTTTTTTTAGAAACGTGTGTTGCACGTACCTCATTAAGAGAAGATAGAATGTTTAGTTACATTTCGTCTTTCCGATGACGAGCTGTCAAGGGGAACGACGAATAGAACATGAGCACAAGGCGCCGGCTAGAACGTGCGGAGTTTCGAGTGGTGTACTAATTGCGGAAACTAATTTTGCTCCTAGGGACAGCGAGTTGACACCTCACCTACGTTGGTAGCAGGGCAGCCATGGAACAGAATTCGGCTGCAATCTACCCCTCGGCCTCGTCTCTGATGCGTCCAAGCACGACGCACATAGAGGAGAAAATACCATCAAAGGTTCGCCGATTCCGCTCTTTCCAAATCACCCAGGAGGCGAGCAAAACCAGGCTGTTGAATCCCCGTCGCGTAGTAAACATTTCATTGGCAGGTTCATTGGTAAATGTCTACTACGCGTTGCCAATGAAATCCAATGAACGGGTAAATGAACGGGTAAATGCATACCAGGAGTAGACGCGTAAATGTCTACTACTGGTATACTCCTGGTATACTAGTATACGCTATGTAAATGCATTTCCTGCGCGTTGCTATGAGAACCAGGAGTATACTAGTAGTAGACATTTACCAATGAAATGCATTTACATACAGAAGTTCATATATGTCAATGGCTGAAACAAACTAGCTGTTTCGGAAATACTAACCTGCTTCACCACTTGTTTCCGAAGAAATCGGTGATGCTCAGGAGTCCGGTAAAATTGATCTGACAGCGCTCGAAACTGTCTTTAAGAGACCACACAGTAAAATAGATACTGTGAGATGGCATCATCACTCAAAAAGGGGGAAATGATGGATCCTTTACAAAAACCTGGCAGTTGCCATCTCCTTTATCCTTGAGATCAACCAAACCATACAGCACCAACCTTTTGAAAAGAAAGAAATTATATTTGAGTCAAATGGCAAAAAGATCACAATACTGACACAACATAGGTTATTTCAGGTAGGCAATTATATCCACTGATAGCATCGATTTGTGTTGGTCACATTTTTCAAATGTTTTATCTACTACTATGGCACGTCGACTCTAAGCTTTGGTTTACCTACCTGTCAAGAAGTCTTTGATGATCTGAAATGGCTTCATCTACAGAAGGAATCTCTCCATTTATTTTAGGAACATGCTGCGACAGTAAAAGGAACAGATTACCAAAACCTCACAGTAAGCGTTGAGAATGCAGATATTAGTAGATGTAACTTGCATGTTGAAGCACGAGGAAGCAAAGTGACTTGTAGTACTTACAGGAACAGGGGCCATGTTGGTCAACCTTTTGCCCACTTCACCGTCAAGGACAGAGAAGGTATCCATGAGCTCTATCAAGCATGCCTGGTTGTCCTGGACATTATTATCATCTCCAGGGCTTGAGCAAGTGCTGAAAGGTTTCTTCCTATTCCCATTTTCTTCCTCCCTGGTCCCTGCCTCTTGAGAAGCTGGAGGCGGTGTAACACCTGACAATGATAACACAAGCAAAGGATGGATGGATGGAGTAGAAAGGGATATTGTTTCTTGAATATGAGTATGGATATACCTGATTCTACATGGACGACGTGTGGGCGAAGCCATTGCTGCATGTGAACAGCGTAATGTTGTTGATCGTCAGAGGCTCCGGTCGCCCGGGATGCTTGGACGAGGGCGACATGGGACAATTCTTCCTGAAGGGCTTGCGCGATGACCTCATCATTGTCAAGCTACCCATGTCTCCAGTGGGCTGAGGAAGATGGCATACAAAGGCTGTGCAACATGTGGTAGGGGTGGTTTGGGTGTGATCATGAGCAGAGTAGCCAATCGGAGCGGGGAGGAGATGGTGAAGACCCCATCAGATGATGTCTGGGTCTAGATCGAACAAAACCATGGCTGGCTTTCCTTGATTGATTGATGCAGTCACTAATCCCTTGCCCAGTGCCCGAGAAACGGCCCTCGGAAAAGACCTCTTTGCCGTCTCAAAATTTCCCGAAGGTGCTTTGTCGAGGGCAGCCCTGGGCAAGGCCTTTGCTTAGGGTTTCTCGGCCTTTGCCCAGGGCTTCGGGCCCTAGGCAATGATGACGTTTCTAGTAGTGTATTGTCTTCCCTTGTGCAAATAAAATGGTCAGAAATCATTATCATCAAACGGAATTGAATCACCTAGGTTTCCTCGAAGAATATACTACTATCTCCCCACGACAGGGGTAAAAAAAAGCAAAAATCAAATTCCCCAATAGGAGTAGCAATAGCAATAGTAATAGTGGAAGCAGCGTGCATAATCTCGTAGTGAGGGAGAAATCGCATCTTACTTGTGGTGGGTGGAGAGGGGACTCCGGGTCCATTGTGTCGAGGATGCGCCCCCTTCCCGAATGCACGACGTGTGGCGTGGCTTCTAATCACACGACCAGCTTCACTCGGCGTCTTGGCCCCTCTAGGCAGCTCGTTTATGCAAGGCCAGCTAGCTTCTATCGGCTTGGCTCCTCCAACAAGGCTGGTGTAACATCCTAGATGTTAATGACAACTTAAAACATTAATCATGTGCATTATCAAACATAATCTTTGAGCATCATGGCATAAATGCATTCATGTTTTAATAATGTATTTTATGTGATGCTTTGTTTTATACATAAAATGATGAGTTGGTTGATAATTCAAAAACTATTTTCGAAACCCTATTTTATCTCTTTTTGTATAATTGAAAATATATAAAGAATTTTGAGATACTTTCAAAATATGGTTTGTAGATCTTGACAAGAGCTACAATAATGGTATTCAAAGTTTTCAAGTTTCCAAAAAGAATTTTAGATGAATTTAAAAATATAGTTTTTCAGCATTTTTGTCCTTTTGATTTTAAACCCATAATTCAAAAATTATGCATAATTTGGGAAAACTTTTTATATGAAAAATGTTTGGTTTGAAAAGTTGAGCATTCCATATATTTTAATATTTTCATGTTATTTAGAAAAATCAAAAGTAATTTCAAAAGTTCTTTCTAGGGTTTTACCTTCTTTTTTATATTGAATTCATATTTCAAAATCTAGACAGAATTTGGAAATGCTTATTAAATTAAAAATGTAGCTCTTGAAAAGTTGTGCAAATGATATTTTGGGATATTTTTAAGTTTCTATACAAATTCTAGAGTAATTTGCAAAATTTCAAAGTGACATCATTTTGCTACAGTGATGATGACGTCATCATCGCCGTTTTACCTCACTGTCGCCGCCATTGCCGTAGCCATCGTCGCCCATCCCGGCTTGCTGGCTGTTGCCAGCGCGCACCATCGATAGAAACCTCCTCGCCTGCGTGTCAACCGTCCAAGCTTCGTTGCCGTGCTATAAAACCGCCGGCCAACTTCCTTTTCTCCTCTTCTCTTCCTCTGCTCTGCCACCACCGAGCTTCGCCGCCCATCGCCGTCGACCTCGAGCCGCCCCTAGCCAAGATAGCCACACCATCGGCTTCGCCATAGCCTCGAGCACCTCACCGTCGTGAGCCGCCACCGCTGCTGCATGCCATTGGTCCGCCTCCAGTTTCTACTCGACCTCATCAGCGCGAGAAATGTCAACGTGGCGAGCCTCTGGTCCTTGCTGCACCCTCCGTTTGGCCTCTAGCTCGTCGTAGTCGCCGTGCCGCGAGTTCACCGGAGCTCCGCTCTGTTTCCGCCGCCGCACACGTAGCCGCTTAGATCAGGCGCTAGCTTTGGCTTAGTTAGCGTGCACATCGCGTTCGCCTGCATCTACCAAGCATAGTGGTGTTCTCTCCATCGCTGGAGGAGCCTCCGACTGCCGCTCCCGTCGTTGTCGTGCGCCGCCGGGCCGCCATAGCCGCCGGCGAGGCCGCCGCTACCCCTCCACCATCGCGTCCTGCCCTCCAGTCGAGCCGCTGTGTTGCGTAGGTCACGTAGATCCCAAGCTCGTGGCCGGAGACCACGCCGTCGGCAAGATCGACGCCGATCAGCGCCGCTGCCGTCGTGGTCAACGTCGGGGAGGAAAAGAAAAATTCCTTTTTTATTTTTAGAAAATGCATTTAAATGCTTATTCTTTAGAAAATCACAGTAATTCATGTATAGCTCTAAAAATTTTAAACAGTCCTCTACCTAGGAAAAATATAATATACCAAATTTGAGTACTTTTTGCATAAGTTAAAATTAAGCCTTTTAATTAAAAATGCATCTTCAATGATTTTTAATAAATAAAATAATTGGCTTTTAATTCTAAAATTTGTTTTGCCATCTAATTAGACCAAGATCTTTTCAAAATAAAATTTTGAGCTTAATTAGACAATTTTAATTTTATGCCTTAATTTATGTTTTTTAAATAATTAATTAACCTTTTTAATCATGCTTAATCATTATAGAATTTGTTTGACTTTGGGATTGATTGATGACCTTAGGTCATTAACCTTAATGACCTTTGGTACTTTAATTAATTGTATATGTTTATCTTAATCATGTTATTAAGGTTTAATCAACGTTATTTTATGTGCTTAATGAACTTCATTAAAGACATAGTTAACCCTAATGAACTTAGTAAGTAAGTTTTGTTAGCTTGCAACTTTATCGTGAAGGAAAGTTGTACTCAAGCTCTTAATCTGGTTATGCATCCATCAAGCATCATGTTTATTATTTCATCATGTTGAAACATATCATGTTATCGCGTAGCTTCCGTTAACGGAGAGTTTAACGTTGTCGAACCAGATCCCAAGCAAGAGCAGAATCAGGAGTTGGGTGTTATCCAGAGCCAGAGACCGTCTACCTCGATCACCAAGGTAAGCCCCAGATACATTTAAACCTTATCTTTGTTTTCATAAAGTTTTATCACTTCAGCTATGAAATGTTGCATTAAGTAATAGAAGTTGCGTGAAAACCTACCAATTGCATTACCTGTCTTACTTCCATATTACTTGTTACCTGTTTATTTGGGAAATGCGTAGTAATGTTTAGCCTTGCTTAATTAGATAGACTTTTCAAAAGGTAAAGAATGAAAAGATGAGGTTGGTTTTACCTGTGGAATAATAATGATAGTTAATAAATCGAGTCCGGACGGGTAACTTGCATTGGGAAAGGAGTCCCTCTGTAGTGTTTTCGTCTGTTGATGCCCTAAGTCCCGTTCGTTGGTGAATTGTGTGTATCGAGACTAGATAACCACATGCATGGTGTGATATACTGTAGGTTTGAGTTCCTATGTATATCGATACACTATGGGTCAGAGGTCACATGTGTATCATATGGTTGATATATGGCTGCGGTTGCTATCCTAGTATATCATGTGATCTGGTATGCAACGGAGTTAGAGTCTCCGGTATATCGGTGATCTAGGTCCCAGCTGGGTAAAAATGATTCGAATCGCCATTGCTTCTCCGAGAAGAAGACTCGATTTCTGTTCATCATCGTAGTAACAACTTGAATAATGGTTAAGGATTAAAAATGAAGTTGGTTGGTGATCTTGAGTTAGAGCAAGACAACTTTATTTTCTGTTATAACTAATGATGAGTTAAAACTTGTTCTACAAGAGCTTTTCCGCAAAAGTTTTTGCTTCTTGCGAGCCTTACCTTGTCCTTCTGGCCTGCATTCCTGAGTTTCTCCCCTCTTTTTTATCGGGTCAGTCTTGTTGAGTACTTTTATACTCAGGGTTTGTTGAAACCCTGTTGCAGGTGCTGACTGGTGTCACAAATCAGTTCATATCGGTGGGCTCGATATGATCTGGTTGACCTCTCCCGACTTAGGTGCTCTACCTAAGTTGTCTTCTGTAGTTCTACTCTGCTTCCGCAATTGAAGTTAAGTTGTAAAAGTTAACTTATTCATATTTTATAAATTTAATATTATTATTCTTCCGCACTCTGACGTATATCTTATAACAAATATGTAATGTTGGAGCTACTCCTTTGTTGATCCTGGTATGAGTGTAAAATGTGGTTTAATCGGGGTCCTTTGAGGGCATACGACAGGACTTTCTAAGTTATCTGGAATACATGCATGACCGTCAGAGGTCTTTGAGACAATAATAGATATATGTAGGCCATATAATTTAGAACGTTCTACCATAGCTGGCTCCTACAGATACGATTGAATTCGAAACTACACAAATAGATCGTGCTTCAGCGCCGTGTACTAGTTGCGCGCTGTAGCCTGAGCCGTGCGTGAAGTTGCACAGTTCCATCACACGCCGCCGCCGTGCAGGCAGTTCCACACGCCGCCGCTGCTTGTAGGCACCACTGCAGCAGCACTTCGATGAATCAATCAACCTCTATGGCCGGCGTTCACCAAGAAGAAATCACAACTGTCAACTTAATGGCAACATCTTCTGTGATGGAGGCTTCATGCACATTATCAGTTGATGGCGTCGATGGAGATGATGAAAATCAGCTAACAATTCAATTCAATTGCATACAGGATTTTAATCTTGGGCCATCTTCATCTACGGCAGCTCTGTACATGCCACACTTCAATTCAATTGCAGATTAACTTCTGGAATGGTTGCTCCATATTTTTTCTAGAAGGATACACAGGTCTTTGTGCACGGCCGTGAACCGCCACCGCCATCGAGCTGCGTGCGGTCTTCCCGGCGGGCATCCAGGTGTGCTAGGGTGCGTCAAGTCATCTGCTCCTGGCTGATTTAGACCACCAGCTTCTGTGCGACGTGGCGGCAAACGCCTTCGCCGCCGCCACGACATCGCTCCTCATCCGCATCTAAGTGCCTGGTTTGTTGTAGTCAAGAAACTACGCGAGCCGCACTCACGTCCTGAACAGAGAAGCCGCGGTGGACCGTGAAGTCGAGTGAACTCGTGGAGCCGACGACGTGTGCCTCCAAACAGAAGCCGAGGGAGCCGAGTGAATGTTGGTCGTGTGATTAGAAGTCGCGGCTCGCGTCATGCATCCGAGGACGGGGTGCATCCTAGACTCAATGGACCCGGAATCCACTCAATTTTCTTCCCCGGAAGGAGGCTTGGCTCCGGATTGATCGCTTGTCACCACGTCCGGGCTTCGGCGTGGCACCACCTCTCACGGCCACGGGGAAGAGGAAGAAGACGGGGATCAGAGAAGAAGAGGAACCCAAAAGGAATTGGGGATTTGATCTGTTCGTTCACACGTGGGGTCCACTACCTTAGCAGCATGGAACGGAAGAGGCGCCGGACCCACGTGTCAGCTCTCCGTCTCCGTCTCCGTTTGTGCTAGAGAAAGAGACGAAAAGGTGTGGGAGGAGTCGACCTTATTGAACTTCCTGCCCCGCTGCTCGTCCACCAATTTCTTATTCCTCCATCTTTTGGGCCATGTCATCGGGTCTAGACCAGACCAAAAACACTTGTAAAAAAACTTGCACCTCTTTATAACTTTTATATTTTGCTAAAAAATAACTCTTTTTATTTAATATCCTTAGTCAAACTCTTTTTAATTTAAAACTATTAACATAGTTTTTTCTTTGAAATCTTAAAACCATTGTATTTTTGTAGTCTATTTTAAAGTGGTTTCTAGGAATTGTTAAATAAAGTGGTTTTCAGGGCTTAATTCTTTTAATTAAAATTCTATAAGGTTTTAAAAACAACAAATTATCTTAATTTCTAAAATTTTGGATAAAAAATCTTAGGGATAGATTGGGATATGAGAAAATTGAATAAAATATTTAGATATCATTAAAATATAACTAAATGCTTATAAGAATAACATTTAATACTCTAGTAATGGGGGGAAATAAAATTCATTTCTTTATATCTAAATATTTTTGTGCCATAAGCAATTCATTTTGGTACTTTGATTGTTTTTGTGCCATAAATATTTAGGTACCAAAACACAAAATAATTAGATATATGTTTGTGCCATAAATATTTAGGTACTTTGATTACCCCCCTGTGATAAACACAAGTTATGTTTTTGTACTATCATTATTTTTGTGCCTTAACTAGTGAGGAAATATTTTTTTCTTGTTAACAAAATACTTGCGGTGAAAATAAACCCCCCCCCCTCCCTCACCACACTGAAAATGATGAACTAAAATTGTCGAAAGCGCAAAAGTGGGAGGAACAAAGATGGGAAGGTGTTTTCTTTACATACTTTGGGTTATATTGATTTTGACACTCTACATCATCTAAGTAGTATGGACTACTATACGCCCTCAAAAAAAGGGCTACTATAAGGAGGAGAAATTTTTATGTGCTTATTTGGCATGGTATGATTTTATTGCAAGTATAATGGTAAAGGATAATATATGGTACATCAAATTTGCATTTGTTCAAGTTTGAAATCTTCTTATGTTGTGTAGTAGCTATAATATTCTCATGTCGAGTCCTCCTGGTTTAGTTTTGAAGAAACAGTATAAACCCCCAAATTGTGAGTAATGTTGGGTACTACCTACAACATATCCTCCAACTAAGATCAGAGGATGATTTGTTGTTACAAATGGAGGTATAATGAGGATATACAACTCTTTGATGCAACTGTGAAGTAAAAATAACAATGTGTCCTCTCGACTCCCGTGCCTATATTTGAATAATGATATTAGTAAAAAAAAAATTGACGCAAGATATCAGTAAAAATTTGTTGCTACATATATAATGCCCTTACTTTAAATGCGATTAGGAACAACAATAATGATAATGCTGGGAATAAATATCCTTTGTGGATCAATGTATGTAATTATACTAATTTGAAGCGTTGTAACTTGTTTATGTAACTTTACGTTATCTCCTAACACGCGCAAGACTCCACACGTTATAATCTTGATGGATGCATGGTTGAGTTGGGCCCTCCGATCCCCTAAAAAAGAAGTAAGCGAGGAAGGGTGTCGATATCGGTGAATTCGGTGTCCCGGAGGAACGACAGGTACTGACTACCAAATCTAGTTTATTTATTTATTTTTTTGTGCGCACCACAGATTAAGCATTGAAGGGAAGCCTTCTTGGCTTGTACTCCACTGAGATCGAATATAACTAGCGGTGAAGGATGGATAATTCCTCCTTTATTTAGCCTTCACATCGATGTCGCGCTTTCAGATATACAAGGTCAAGAAGCTAGGATTAGCCGGTTTTCCAAGGCACAGCACCGGTTTTGCAGGGCACAGCATAGCCCTAATATATATAATGCTCTCCAGCTTAAATTAACTTTAATAATGAATGAATCTATACATGTTGCATAGCTAGCTACCGTATGAAACAGTGCATATTGGAAAGAAAGAAATAAAGGTTAAGTTATTGCACTCTGGCCAATAAATATTATGGAAAATTTAATTCGGATATACTTGGGGAATTCCCCACGCGTTGCTGCCGATATGCAAGAACAAATACGAAATGAATTTGATTATCTGCTAGCTTTATCATAGAAGTAAAATTATGGATGTAGTCATCATAGAAGTGGCTTGGTGTATTAAAGGGACCAAGTGACATGCCTCCTTGATGGCTTGGTGGATTGGCAACCAGTGTACTTTAGTGTTTGAAGTTACTCCTGATGGTGCACTTAGACTTGATGGGGGGCCCTTATGATTACGTGGCTTCACGAGATCGCAGAGAATTATGTTACTAGAGTTTGTCTATACAAGAGTTATAGATTATAGATTGGCCTAATTAGTTAGGTATTAGTTAAGACCTTAATAAAAAAATATTAATTGGTGGGTAGCACTCATTCCCTTCTCCATAGGAGTAGACACATTACCACGCCTGACGTGATGTGATGACAATAATGATATGATGATTAACTATATGCGGATCGGAGGAGTACGTGTGTCCGGCCTGGTAGTGCTACCTACAATTTAGTAGCTACAGTAGCCAGCTAATTGAGTAATGTTAGATTACAAGGCAAGACAATTAAAGGCATGCAAAAAAAAAGAAAAGCAGCTAGCTAGCAGGGGCAACCTGTCTGTCTGCTGGTACTGGTAACCACTGCTGCCTGGCTCCATGCATATCGATCGATCTGCTGGTGTAGTGGTGGCGGTAGGCCGACTGGCATGCTGGCTGCGTGCATATATGGAGATCGAATTGGATCGATCGAGATAGAGACTGACAAAATGCATGAGAGAACGAAGAATCATTCATTGGGTCTCAAGCAAACTAAAACTGTGGCTATAGGCGGCGGTGTAGTAACCCCACGAATCCGATTCTTTTTGGTACACGTAACCAACGTGCGTAACGGTTTCTCGAGCATCAATCCAGAGACGTATTGCACGCAGTGACGACAATGATGGATGGTGGTGAACGATGGATCCTGCCACCAACCAAGGCAACACCAAGCGGCAAAATATATAATTTTACGGTGCAAATCATTACATTCAAAAAATAAAACGGTGCAAATCACACATCTCTCTCTAAGGGTTTTCTTTTCGAAAAATAACAAATTAAATTTGTTTGGATGGCTTTTCATGATGAAATCCAATGTGGCGTCCAACTTAAGAAGAAAAAATAGTCTGGATATGAAAAATGTCTAAGCTGCGACACCCCTGAAACCACTGATCACATCCTATTCCAATATATGCCCAATGGCAATGTTCCTTTGGTCCTTTCTGAGAGATTGTTTGGGGTGGTCTGCATCCTCAATAAGTTGTGAACCGCTTTTTGTAGAGATAATTGAATAGTATCGAGGTACTAAGCAGATGGTGATGATGTATATTTGTATAGGTGCAATGTGGTCTATCTGGAAGTCAAAGAATGATGCGGTTTTCAACAAGAAGGTGATGATGTCCCCAGTGATGCTCATCCACAAAACAATCTCGCTCCTGAAGACTTGGGGTCCTATACTGAAGCCGAAGATGAAGCCGGCTGCCGACGAGATGCTACATCTGTTATCTGCTAACACAGCGGTGTAATGGGACGAGGATGAGGAAAAACAGTTTCGTCAGTTAAATTAGGGTAGTCTAGCTTCTTTTGGTCGTCGTGTTCGTCTGTCATGTGTAGCTAGAAGCTACCAGGATGTTAGAGTTCGGATTAGAGGGTTTGGTGCATGAACTTGTATAGCTGGCGTCCCGAGCTAAAACCGCTCCGTTAGGCTTTCAATAAAAAGGCGGGCAAGTGCCTTTTGTTTAAAACAAATTAAATTTGCATATGGATATATATTATCATAAAATTTGAGATTCAAACCTATTTGAGCTAAAAAAAACTTACGAGAAGTAGCAGATTACGGGTACAAGTGTACCAACAATATATTGTCTTCTGGCGTATATGCAACCAAAATTTATTTTCTTATAAAGCTATATTGAACGATCTGGATGCTCTAATTTTTGTGGCAATGGCAATGCACATCATCGATAGAATGAACTGTATGGATTTCATATTTTTCTTGAAAAGACTTAAGTATATGTTTCAAAAAAGGGTTGCTTATACAAAAACAAGATAAGCTAAGAAATAAAGCAAGGAAGAATAGATGGCACTTGTTGCACCAATGCAAGCTGCACGCGCAACGGCGACGTCGATGGATCGGTAGGTCCAGCGGCGGTTACTTGCAGGCAGGAGCAGGACCTGCTGGCCTACCGCACCGTCGCTTTGCACTTGCACCCGTCGCCAGCAACCGCGCGCAGCTAGCCGACACCAACATCTCCGACAGCGCCCTCCCAGCAGCTAGCCGGCCGGCCTCTTCTATAGCTCCATCGCTCTCCATCGGCTGGCTCATCTATCGATACATCATCATTCTCCATTGCTACACCTAGTTTATTCTTCCTAGCCTCACTCATCTATCTGGCCAGGGGTAATCTTCTTCATTCGTATTAATTCTCTGATATATCGATCAGCTCTAGCTAAGCTATACCTTGCTCGATCGATCTATATGTACAGCTAGCGGCAGGCGGCGGTTGTGCTGATGAGATACCACCAGTAGGCAGTAGCAGATACCACCAGCGCAAATAAAATCTCTATCCCGCCGGCCGGGCGACGGCCGATCCATGATCACCACCGCCGGCCACCGCGAGGCAACAAAAGTCTAGCCGCCGATCGGCGATCCACAGGCCGCCCGCCGCCGCCGATAGATGGACTACGTGGTCGCCCGGACGATGCAAGCAGCTGGCCACACCACTCCTGCTTACAATAATAATGCCACCGCCGTGCCTCCTCACTCCATCGCCGACCACCGTCCTGCGCCTGTGGTGAGTATATATATTATATACACGTTATCATTTACTCTGTTTATTTATGGCCGACCACAGTTTGCTAGGATGATCTGGTCTACGACCGTATGACCTCCAAATGCGCTCTCATAAACGTGTCTAATGGGATGATATATAAATCTTTTGCGTATTTCATAAAAATAAATATGTAGTAATTATTTATTATAGTCATTATGCAACAAGCAGCCGAACGAATTAAGCTAATTTTTTTGGGGGGGGTCGGGGGGGAGGGGGGGTGGGGGTGGGGGCGGTATTTTTGTTTCTTTATTAGATTGCTTCTTCCGTGTACTATAAGGTTTTGAGTTTTTTTTTACAAAAAAAAAATCTAACCGTTTCCGTTACACGCTTCCTTGCAGTCGCAGAGGACGCGGGGCAGCGCGATGATGCAACGGCAGCGGCGTGAGGCACTTGAGCAGGAGGTGTCGGAGCTGAAGCAGCAGCTGTCCAACGAGGAGACGGTGCACCAGATCCTGGAGCGCGCCCTGCAGCCGAGCTCTGTTCGATCCTCCATGGCCCTCACCAACATCCCCGCCTTCATCCCCACCAAGGCCAAGGAGCTGCTCGCGGAGCTGCTGCTGGTGGAGGAAGAGATCGCCAGGCTTGAGGACCAGATCCAGAGGATGAAGCAGGGAGGAGGGTTAGGCAACAGCGGCGCCATCACGGCCGCCATGCAGCAGCAGCAGCAGCCGCCTGCACCACCAACGCCGGATGCCTCCTCCTGCAGCAGCAACAACAACAACAACAACAACAATGGACGGTCGCCTCGCCTGTCCGCGTCCGTCGCCGAGCATTGCAAGTCCATGTTCTTCATCAGCCAGGCCATGGACGGCGAGGCGTACCTCAGCAAGGTGAAGACGAAGAGCTCCAGTCCCAATCCCAAAGACGACGACAGGAGACACGCTATGAACAGCATGATGAGCCCCAGGAACAACATCTTCAGCGGGGCCGGCCTGCCGCCGAGGCATTCACTTGACAATAAGCAATCGTCAGCAGATGGGCATGTGGTGGTGGACAATAATAGCACGAACAAGCCGCCGCCACCGAGCAAGATCCTCCAGCACCAGCACCACAACCATGAGCTTCCCATCACCAAGAGCCCCACGGTGATCGCTGCTGCAAAGAGAGTGAGAGACCAGCCCAACAAGCTGTCGGAGCGTATCGTGAAATGCCTCGTCTGCATCTTCATGAGGCTCCTCCGGTCATCCCGGGCGTCCGAAATGGACAAGTCCGGCAACCTCGCCGCCAAGGGGGAAAGCTTCAGGATGGACACCGGCCTCGTCAACGCAGCAGCGGCGGCCAAGGAGAAAGAGAGGGGCCAGCAGGACCACTACGGCATCTTCGGCATCCAGGACGCCATCGTCAGGGACATCGGCCCCTACAAGAACCTCGTCAGGTTCACCTCCACCTCCCTGGACCTCCTCAGGGGATTCTCGGCGTCGCCGCTGCTGACCAAGCTGAGGGAGATGCTGGAGGCGCTGCAGCAGGTGGATGTGCGGTCCCTGAATCATCAGCAGAGGCTGGCGTTCTGGCTCAACATCTACAACACCTGCATCATGCACGTGCGTCCTTGTTCGATTCATCTGCACTTCATATGGAGTGTGTTGACAGAGGATTTCCTTTTTTTTTCTTTTTTGGTATCCATTTCGACTAATGATGATTAATGGAGATGAACTTGGTATACGATGCAGGGGATTCTGCAGCATGGTTTGCCCTCAAACTCGGACAAGTTACTCGCACTCAAGAACAAGGTACGTATGGATTACATCTTCATTGCTAAGTTTGTTTGTTTGGACATGCAGCTGATTTACAGGTTTAACAGTTGTTTGTTCAGTCTAAATAAATGGAATTGTGCAGGCAACAATCAACGTGTCAGGGCAAACTTTCAATGCGTTGGTGATTGAGAATTTTATCCTGCGGCAGCCGTCAAGTGTGAAACAAGTGAGTCAGTGAGCCCCTCCTGCCATCGATCAGACAGTTGGTTGAAGAACATGCACGCATACTGATGATAGTATTTACATTACTACATGAACACTAGTAGTATACAAAATAATAACTAGTTATATAATTAAAAAAAACAACAGGAATTCTGGAAATGCGATGTGGATGTGGAAGAACGGGCGGTGAGAGAGGTTTATGGGCTCAAGACTTCAGGGCCCAACATTCTGTTTGCACTCTGCTGTGGCATCAGATCATCGCCAGCAGTAAGTACTCTTATTGTGACTGAACTGAAGGGAATTATATTCATTCATTCACATATACAGACGTAGTGCGTAGTAAGTACCTACATGCATATGCCCATCCATGCAGCTCCGGATCTACAAAGCAGATCACGTGGTGACGGATCTGGAGAAGGCAAAGCTGGAGTACCTGCAGGCGTCGCTGGTGGTGACGTCGACGAGGAGGCTGATGATCCCAAGCCTGGTCCACTCCAACATGCATGACTTTGCAAAGGACATGGATTCGCTGCTTCGATGGATCTGCGAGCAGCTGCCCACGTCCTGGTCCCTCAGGAAATCCATGCTCGACTGCCTCAGCCTCAGCAGGAGGGAGGAGGTGGTGGATGTCATTCCCTTCGACTACGACTTCCAGTACCTGCTGCCCATGTGAATATGTGATCAACTGGTGATATATATATATATATATATATATATATATAGGAATATTGTTTAGTACATACACGCATACTGAAGTTCAGCACCATCAGAAATTTACACGTATGAATGACATGAAAAAATACCTTGTTACATGCCTAGCTAATCCGACAGACGATATATATATATATATATATATATATATATATAGTTATGATATATATTCCCTGGAGAGCTCCCCGAGTCCTATCACCGAGCCCAAACCCGGGATCCGGGCCAGCCACGGGCACCGGTTCCCACCTCGGACCTGACCGCGGGGCTCCCAGCGCTGGTTCTCCTCACTCCCACCTCCTCTTTATCGAATGAGTTTTTCTCCTATTTTATAATTTAGAGATCGTGGGGGAGATGCCGGTTCCGCCCCTCCACCGGTTTCGCCCAGCTCGCCTCCCCTTCGCCGCACGGGCACAGCTCACCTCCCCTTCGCCACACGAGCACAGCTCGCCGTCGGCACTTGATGAAGAGAAGAGACCGCCGCCGCCTGGGGCAGGGCAGGCCACCGCCGGAAGGCGCCGTGTTTGCGGACGCGAGCCGAAGGGCTAGGGCGAGGTCGCCGCGCGCCAGGCCACTTGCCTCCATGGCCGGCATCGGGAAGGGGACGGGCCACCACGGCCGCCGCCGTCGGGAGGAGAAGGGTCGGGGCGGGGGCCACGGGGCCGCCGTTAACCGGATTAGGTCGCCGCACGCCAGGCACCGGCCTCCATGGTCGGCATCGGGAGGGGACGGGCCACCACGGCTGCCGCCGTCGGGAGGACAAGGGTCGGGGCGGGGCCGCCGCCGACCGGATCAAGTCGCGGTGCGCCTGGCCATCGGCCTCCATGCCGGCATCGGGAGGGGAAGGGCCACCACGGCCGCCGCCATCCGGGTCAGGTCACCGCACGCCAGGCCGGGTGGTGGAGGGGAGCCGCGGCAGCCATCGAAGTTTGGGTGAGTCGCCGGCGCAGCCATCCGCGTGAGGGAGAGTCGTCGGTGGCGCTACGGGTCGTCATCCTCGGCGGTAGTTTGCAGGAGTCGGCGACTGTTCTCCTCGCCGGGTACGGGTGGCTCGGCGGCCTCGCCTGGAGTTCGTGGGAGCAGGTTTTCTCCTCGCCTGCGCACCTCCCCCGTCGCACCCCTCCTCACAGGTATCATATCCACATGATTTGTTCTAATTGTTTTCTTAAATCTTGGCTAGATCTGTGGAGGGAGAGTTGTGGTTTTCTCACACCTCACCTGAAAATTACATTCTACAGGATCCACGGAGGGAGACGATAGACATGCAATTCATTGTATCCATAAGTGATGGTGTGCATGCTCGTTCTATTTTGCTGCTGGTCATTGAATCTTTATAGTTCAAGTTTATTACCAGGTCTAAATGTTATTTGAAGGTTTATGCTTTTCAGAATGTCTAAATGTTAGCTCTGTAATCTGATCTGAAAATGGAATCGTTGCTTTGTTAGGCTTTTAAAATAGCAATTTCCCATATTCTAGAACGATCACTGGTTGGTTCTTGCTTTATTTGCCAAAAAATTAGTGGTATAAGCAAGGCATCTGTATTGCCAATCCTGTTGTTATTTTGATTCAGCCCATGCGTGCATCATGCTTTGTTTGCTTAGCACTTATGAACAATTTCCATGCTAACATTATTTGAAAAAATACTAAAATAGCAGTCATTTAAAATATTTTGCAGTTTAAATTTGTGAATCGGATAAAATACTCTGTAAATTTTAGAGAACAGATGGCATACCTTGCTAAGAATCTAACATGGTTTGATAATTTAGAACAGTAGTTCATTGACCTGAATTTGTTTGATAAACTTTTTCTATGCAACCAAAGAGGGATGGGAGCTGCTTACTTAATGATATGGAAGGAAGAGGAGTTTTAGCCAGGTCAGTAAGGGATTGCTCTGTGGCTTCCTTTTGCTCATCTACTATTCTATCCTTTAGCACTCTAATCAATTCAGCTATGCCATCTCTGGCTGGTCAATTAGCTCTGTTTTATGATTGTTTAGTAGTTTGTTTGCTTGATTACAGTATAGAGACCACTGTCACCTGTTGCTCTATCGGCACAGGGAAGTGTTGATGCCAAGCATCTAAGCGGTTCATGTAAAAAATGTTTGGGGCTTATTACTGTTTTAGAAGTGATAAATGATTGTTATTAAGAACTAATCTCTGATATACTATGACCTAGATTGCCATGACTAATGACACCAATCACAAGGGCCCTGTCAATGTGTTCACCCACCCTTTGTTTTTTTAATGCTTGCTCTATCAGCAGCATCGTGCCATGAGTGAAGGTTAGTTGCTGCTGTTGGTGTGATCTAAATAGTGTTAATTGTGTTTGCTTGTGTGGTGATCTAAAATTCCAGTGGAGAGCAGTGGATAACTAATTCCCAAACTTCCCTTTCTCTTTGTAAGGTATATTGTTTTGTAGTCCATCAGTAGAGAGTCTTGGATTGGATCACTCTATTTTTAGTTTCTTGATTCCTTGTGCCATAGCTATGTTGATGCTTGCAATTCTATACATATAATTTTGCTCCTACTATATTTTTTTCCTCTCCCAAAGTTACAGCTTGTAGGTGAAGAAAAATTAGGGATGCTGGGCCTTGATATTGCAGTATTTAGTCTATTTCTCACAATTTTGTTCTGTTGTCAGTACTTCTAGTTTCAGATGACATAATGGCAAGAAACATATCACTTCATGTTTGGTTCTCTGGGTTGATCAATTTATACTCCTAATTGCTCATTTGCACGCTGATTGTTGGTGCTTCCTACCATATAATTTGATTGTGTTTCTGTTAATTTTACTGTAGCATCTTGCACGCATGCTAATCCCCATTTCCTTGTGATCTAGATATGCTGACAAATTTTTGTAAGCACTATAGATGATCAGGAGACAAAGGGGATGCAACCGACTAAATGTGGTCCTTCCTCCTATTCTGGGACCAACACATAGGTGGATCTCTTGATATGTTTCTTCTAGTTCGGTTGGAAAAAAAATTCTTTTATAAGGAGTTGTTCTATCCTTGTTGCAACTTTTTAATTGAGAGTTATAGTTCTATCCTATCCTCAAATGTTTGTCTTGCAAGTACCTCTAGTTATTATAAAAAAATATCCATTTCTTATAACAGATACAGTGATTGACTATAAATAATACCTTTTGGAAGTATTTTCTGGATGTGTTTAAGTGTTCTAAGTTTTCAGTTTACCATTATAATATAATTTTTCTGAAGTTAGAAGAGTGTTTTTCATATTATTTAACAAGGCTGAACCTGTTACTTGATCCCTAATGTTAGCTGCTTTGACTTTTGAGTTCGATCTAAGCACATGAATGGTCGCTCTATCAGTTAGCTGAAAATGGATACGTCACCTATGTTCACTCTGTATGTTAGCTGAATGGTCACTTCTAAATAAGTGGTTGGTGATATAAAATGTTTAAGTTAGCCTATAGCCTTCAACATGCTCATCACGTGCTGGAATTGTGTTCTATTCGGTCACTTGTGCATTAGGTCTACTAATGGTAAGCCCTGGCTGTTTTACCTAATAGAATAGGTCTACTTTATAGTAGATATCTACGTTAAAATGTTATTTTACCTCATGTTTATCTAGACTGAATTATAAATTCTTTGGTCACTTTGGTTGTAGTTCAGTGGCCATTTTCGTCTCAACATCAAGTTAATCTTGTAGTAGACACAATCGTTCAGATTATAGGTTTGCTCCTGGATTCTTTCTCTGTTATCATGCTCCAGCCACATGTTTCTTTATTTGATTTGACAAAGATTTAGCAACAACATGGCATTTTTCAGAGTACAGAACTGAACTCTTAACTTGTTAGGCCTTGTGATACAGAAATGAGGCTTTCTTGCACTAATTAATGAAGTTTTATGTGAGAAATCAGACGACATTATTTTGTTTTTTTGCAATGGCTATTCGATAAGAAGCTGGAACTGATAGTAATAATAGGAGTGCATGCTTTCAATCATATTTGGTCCAACACTTCAGAATGGGTGGCTTTTGAAATGTTACAGTGCTTGCCTAGATTATTTTTCTGATAGTAGAACTACGTCGCCACTTGCAACATTAGTAATTCGGTGTTTTCGAAGTGATATCGTGATGGGCGTATTGTAGCCTGATTAATCAGGCAACTTAAGCTAGACTAGTAAGATAAAAAAACAGAGAAAATTAATGAGATTGGAATGCCACATGCTCCCTTTTGTTTGTGTAAACATCACTCAAGAAGTATAGTAGGTAATTGCTTTTTCATCTAGAATAAAAGCCTTTGGCTTCAAATTGTAGTAACCTATAAACTTGCTTAGTAGATTAGTTTGGGTGTTGTGTCAATTGTTTATGTTTGAGATAAAATAGATATTATGCTTTCCCCTGTTTTCTGATCATGTTCCGCTACAGACAACATTAGTTCAGTCAAGCTGCAGTTCAATTTAAAATAGAACTGTGTATATGTTGTATATCTAAAATGAGCATATGATTCATTTGCAGTTCAATTTTTTCCCTCAAACATATGTCATTGTCTTAAGCGAAAGAAGTCCTAAATCATACGGAATGCATGGCTGGGTTAGTCTTTTAATAGAGTCAGCTGCAGTTCAAATTCAAATTATGCCGTAACATCTGGTTTAGAGAATCCTTATGTCCATTATATGGGCTATTGGCAGAGTATCCCAGTCTTGGTTGCTTCTATTTTCTAGATTTCATACTTTCTTTTTCCCATTCAAAAACTTTAATTCATTGATGTTTATCCAGTTATTTAAGCAATTACAAATCAGTACCTGAGTTAGTAGGAAAATGTCTCTTTTACTATCCACTCTGGACTTCTGCAGAACTGGATGTTAAATCTAGAGAGCAACTTTTCTTGCTTACTCAGTTTGGTTATCTCCATCTAGCATTCAAATTTTCCTTTCAAGACAATTTTATGTTTTTCCTTTTACAAGCAACAACCCTTATGTGGATGGATGCTTTCAATTGATTAGCACACATAGATCTCCCCGGGCCTACCTCTAATAAACTATTGGAATTCTAGTATCCTCTGTTACATGTGGTGTAATATATTGATTTAGAATTATTTATGGATCCTCTACTCATAATCATGGTTTCAAAGGTGACTAGGCATCAATCAAGAGCTGCCTCGTGTATTTGTTATGCAAAGTCTCATGTTTAGGCAATGAACGAGATCGTCATTTTTGTTACCATGTTGGGATTTCGGAGTGTTTTTCTTATGCTGGGACTTGCGAGAATATCTGATAGCTTTGCACTAATGAATGTGGTCAGGAAAGGGCCAATATGTTTATTTTGTTATAACTTAAATCTAATAGTTTTCTTTGGTGCCTTGAATATATTGATGTAGTTCTATAGTAACCAAAATATTTTGAGGTCTTGCATTAATTGAAATTCTTGGTTGTGCTGTTTTAATCATGTTTATGGACATATCTCTCCGTTCATGTGAATCATATTTTGATAATAACTGATTGGCTCATTTTACAGCCTTTTTTTTTGCATATTGGCCGTGAAGCTCTACAATGAAGGCAACGGAGGTGATAAAGCAAAAAGATGATAAGAGGAAGGAAAGAATAATTGCAAAGACTGTGTGTTGCACACGACCTGTGGCTGAGGCAGAAGCTGACAACAACAACATGTGTTCTGCGTACTAGCTACTATAATTCTATATGGATGGTTTACATTTTATTGTTGTGTTGCACAACATTGGGCGATCATGAGACTATGTATATCTTTGCGCTGCTCTTAAATTTTTGTAAAATGTTCTACAAAGTACATTTTCCAACAAATGGTTCAGAAGTAAGGAAATACTGCTGCTCACTCAGTATTTAAGAGCAAATATGGAAGTGCGGCATATTTTCCATATGATGTTCCTCTAAAACAATATTTTTCTGATGTATTAGTAAACAGGCCCGTTTTGATTCTTACCAAACTAATAATCATATACAAGTACAAAGTTATGTGAGCCTTCATCGGGAGTTGGAAGCATCAAAGCAACAATAAAATGTTGTAAAAAAGGCAACGATAAAAACTTATTATTGAAATTATAAAAAGGTTGTGAATTGAAACCACGTGCGATGTGACTAAAAAAAACCGGTCGAGCACTGGGGTCAAAATAATCACGGACCAAAAATACCGGCGGCATGAATCATGCGCAAAAAAAGAAACAAAAAAACAAGAAAAGAAAAAAACCACGGACCAATCACGAACAATGCCCTGTTTGCTTGGTCGTTTCTGGCTGGCTGGTTCTGGCTGCTACTGATGTTTTATGAGAGAAAAATACTGTTGAATGGCTGACTGGTTTGGCTGATAAGTTAAAACGAACAGGCTGCAGGTTCAGCACGGGAGAAAGACAGACCACAGCGGGCGGGATGCGGGAGCGCAGGTGTGCTGCGTGTCTCGGTTACCAAATATAGATTAGTACCCAGGGTAGTAATTAGTGTGTGTATATATATATATATATATATATATCTCGACCAGCAAGACCTTCCGATCCTTGAGGCTGTTGTTACGTTGTTTGCTTGCTTGGTCTTAGTTTCATCAGTGAGGATGTGTTGAAGTCTCTGACTTTGTAAGCATGTGTTCAAGTCTCTGACTTTGTTTGTTCGATGATTTAGTTTGGTACTATGATATGAGTGATATACTAGCACGACGACCATTTTTTGTCGTGAATGCACAAGGCGAAGCGCTAAGCAAACAGATGTACCGGAGATCTGATAAACAAGGAAACATGATTATATATAGGATAATATACTTGCAAATTGCCTGACCATTGAAATGAAATCAAACACCATAAGTGCGTATAGCTAGGAATCCTAGTATCCGATGATAATTAATAAATAGATCAAAATAAAGATAATAAAGTCGAGCAAGCCATATATAGTAGAAGATAAATTAGACGATGACGGGCATGGTTGTTGCGTGCGCCGTTTCTTGTTGTGGCTGTTGGTCGCCGGAGAGCTCCTCGAGCGACTTTCCCTTGGACTCGGGCACCAGGAACGTGCAGGCGAGGCCCAGGAGGCTGCAGAAGGCGAGCACGAAGAGCGAGTTGCGCACGCCGATGCCCGTGGGGTAGCCGTCATCCGCCTTGGCCTGGTCCCGGCTCTGCGCCGCGTACAGGAAGCCGAAGGACCCGACGATGGCGCCCGCCTTGCCCGCCGCCGCGGAGATGCCGTGGCACGTGGAGCGCAGCCTCGCCGGGAAGATCTCGGCGGGCACGATGAAGGTGGTGGAGTTGGGGCCGAAGTTGGCGAAGAAGAAGGTGAAGGCGTACATGACGAGGAAGCCGGTGTGGTCCAGTGGTGGTACGGGATGGCCAGGCCCAGCATGAAGACGGTCATCATGGAGAAGCCCATCATCTGGATCTTGAAGCGCCCCAGCACGTCGATGAGCGCCACCGTGAACCAGTAGCCGGGCACCGTGCCGCACAGCGCGATCAGCGTCTGCGCGCGCGCGATGCGGTACACCTCGTCCAGCGCGCCCATGGTGCGCGCCTTGGGGATCCAGTGGATGGCGCTGAAGATGTCCTTCTGGAACAGGTTCTGCGAGTAGAAGGCGATGTCCAGCAGGAACCAGCAGCTGGCCGTGCCAACCAGGTGCAGGCCGTGGCGGTGCCAGAACTCAAGAGAGAAGAGACCGAATTGCAGGCCGTCGCCGCCAGCAGCAGCACCGCCACTGACGATATCGGTGTCCACCTGCAGCACCTTGGACATGTCGCTCGCCGCCTGATTGGCGTTCTTGGCCACGAGCGCCGTGTAGCGCGCCGTCTCGGGCATCTTCATCCGCCAGTAGTAGGTGAGCAGCGCCGGGATGGCGCCGAACATGAGGATGACGCGCCACACGTAGTCCGCCTCCTCGGGCGTGGACGCCACCGCGCCGTCCTGGTACGCAGGCGACGGGAACGCGGCCCGGAACGCACTGGAGACGGCGAGCGTGACGACGCCGCCCGTGAGGATGCCGAAGCCCTGCATGGCGAAGACGGCGGCGATGAATGCGCCGCGGGTCTTGTTGTTGGCGTACTCGGACATGATGGTGCGGGTAGTCGCCGCCGATGCCGAAGCCGAGCCAGAAGCGGAAGAAGCAGAGCGTGGCCATGACGGCGGCCGGGGAGCGGCCCAGGGAGAGGCCCGACGCCAGGGAGCACGCCACCATGCACATGAGCGTCATGCCGTACACTTTCTTGCGCCCCATCTTGTCGCCCAGCCAGCCGAAGAAGAGCTGGCCCGCCAGCGTGCCGCAGAAGGCGACGCCGTTGACCGCCGCCGCGACGTTGGGCGGCAGGGAGCCCAGGTCCGGGGAGCCCTCCCGGTAGCAGTAGATGCGTCCCAGGAGCTTGGTGACGAGGGAGATGCAGAAGAGGTCGTAGGCGTCGGTGAAGAAGCCCATGCCGGCGATCACGATGGCCGTGAAGTGGTACCACTGCGTGTTGGCCGCGTCAAGGGCGCTCAGCACCTCCAGCTGCGGCCGCGCCATTCGATTGATCGATGGATCGGATCGGATCGGAGTCGAGAACGACGACGCAAATGAGATGTTGCCGTCTCGTCGTGGGTATTTAAACCTAGGTGCAGTAACAGGCAATGCAACAAAATCGGCAGTTTGGTTGGACTAATAAACGGAAAATCAGGGGTTTTAGTTATCTTTTCGATGCGAATAAAGAGAAGATACGACCGATTTTACCGCTGGCGGCGGCGGCATAGCATGCAGTTGAACGAGGTTGGGTTTAATTTTGGCCGCTGATGGACCCCATGCATCACCGGTACGGGCATATTCACACGGATCGGATCGGATCAATCCCTGCAATTCTAGTCGTATGCATGCATAGGTGGTGTAATGTAAACAGGAATGAATCTCTGATGTCCAATGGAAATTCTTATTCTACATATACAACCTAAATAAGGGTGAATGATCCAATCAAGAAAAAGATTTGTTCTACATATGCACCAGCAGACAGAGTTGGCTGGCTCCTTCGTCCTACAACTAACCTGACGTGGTTTTCATGGATTGCACCAGAGACATGGTTTACACCGAATATGTTATCATCAGAGAGATACATGAAGCTGGATAGAGAATCTCATAGTGGAAGATAGTCCACGACACACACACAAAAAAAAAAGTGCTATGATGGAACTATTCTCACTGATGACTTGTCAGAAAAGATAGATCGCGACAAACAAGACAAAAGTCTTATTCATTACAGATGTGGAAGGCATGCATTGAGGAGGTGGCGGCGTTAGCGTGCTATGATGGAACTAAAATTGTGTCGAAATGGACTAGGCAAAAGAAGAATACCGCAATGCATGGTGAACATGTTATCATACATGAAGCTGGACAGACAATCCCCGAGCTCGCACAATTTGCTAGACATTCAACTGTTTGGAGTTCGATGTAATTAAGACGCAAAGTTTGTGCCAAGCATGCCATTGCTTGAGATTGTAAAGTAAGAAATAAAGCTGTCTTTCCTCGTAAAAGGAAAATTAGTAGCTAACTAGAGTGGCATCAGCAGCTAGCTAGCATATACTTAACGCGGTGCGCTGAGCGCTGCATACTTGAGTTGCAGGGCAGGTTCTTCAATCTTCATAATCCCTCATGACAGGAAAATCGAATGGCCCTGCTTGCTTCACTCGCCCCGGCACCATTAATTTAATTTAATTAAGAATGATTACCAGTATCGCAGGAGCCCCTTCCTGCCTGTGCTTCTGTTGGAAGGTGCAGGCGGTGGCGCTGGAGTTGCTGGTGATGTGGCGCGGGCGGCGGAGGGGATGCCCCTGTAGTTCTTGCTGCTCTTCCTGCTGTCCGTGGCCTCCGGCCTGATGACGGTGAAGGAGCAGACGAGGTCGGCGTCGATGCTCATGACGGCGGCGGCGTTGTCGAACTCGCCGCAGTAGTTGGGCGCGGAGAAGACGGTGACGAGCTGGCGGTTGGCGAAGAACTCGTAGCCGTCCTCCACCACCTGGTGCGCCCTGCACACGAGGTCCAGGTCGTGCCTGCGCAGGAAGTCCGCCACGACGTCGGCGCCGAAGGTGCAGGACACGCCGCGGTCGTCGTTGTCCCCCCACCCGCTGTGGTGCGGGGAAGGGTCGGACCAGAGCAGGTCGCAGAGCAGGCCCTCGTCGGGCACGTCGCAGGGCCTGGGCAGGCGCCGGATCTGGTCCAGGCTGCGCAGGTGCGGCGACAGCCCGCCGTGCACGCACAGGATGCGGCCGTCCACGAGCGCCGCCACGGGGAGGCAGTTGAAGCAGTCGGAGAAGAGGCGCCAGAGGCGGACGCTGTAGCGGCGCTTGCACTCGTCGTAGAAGCCGTAGATGCGGTTGATGGAGGCGCACTCGTGGTTGCCCCGGAGCAGGAAGAAGTGCTCCGGGTACCGGACCTTGTAGGCCAGCAGCAGGCAGATGGTCTCCAGGCTGTGGTCCCCGCGGTCCACGTAGTCGCCCAGGAACAGGTACTTGCTCCGCGGCGGGAGACCACCCGCGGCGTCGAAGATCCGGAGCAGGTCGCGGTACTGCCCGTGCACGTCGCCGCAGATGTTGATGGGCGCGTCCAGGTCCAGCAGGCTAGGCTGCCGCATGAACACGTCCTTGGCGGCGCCGCACAGGCTGCGGATCTCCGACTCCGCCAGCTGCGGCACCTGTGGCTTCCCCGGGCGGTAGCGCTGTGGATCCTGGACCAGAAGGCGGCGGATGATATCGTCAACAGCAGCGCGGCTCATCTCCATCCTTGCTGCTGCTGCTATTAATTCCTAGCTTAATCCTTGGCGCCTCTCCTATTCCTAGCTCAATCAACTGAACAAGCAGGCAACGCAAGAAAAGCAACGGAGGAGGAGCAAAGCAAGACATTCAATTCTCTACGTCGTACCAACACGATGGCTATTTATATATATATTCCATTCCATTCCAGGTTCTTCTAATGGAGAGCTGGGAGCTGAGCTGACGGAGAGCAGAATGTGATGAGGCCGGCCGGCTGCGTGGTCCAAGACCTATGCCTGGCCAGTATCCTATTCCTATTCCTATTCCTATTCGTGTGATCGTGTCCAGTGCTGCATCATGCATGATTGATCGATCCATCTTGTTCCACACGAGTACGAGTAGCCGGCAACTCCACAATGGGCAACGTCGTCTCTACAGACAAGACGGAATCAAAACTTTCGGCCCTGCAGCATCATATCCAAATCCACACAATGTCCATGGACTCGGAGCACCAAGCAACCAGGTTTCCTTTACTACTGCTTTGCCTTTGCTTTTTCTCCCATCGACCGATCCTCACCACCCGTTACAGATTCTATTCTCCAGCTCCACCATGAAAATGGAACTACGACATACTGTATCATCCAACCAATCCCATGAGCTGACAATGCATACAAGCAAACCAAACAAAGCTATATAAGACAGGAACATTTTTATTTATTTCACAACATGATCCCTATTTTCTATTTTCATGGTTAGTATTAGGCTGGGGTGTTCCAGTAATTGAACCAATTTTCGAGAGACTCCAGGATATCACGTTACTGGGATCAAGGACTAAGCAAAGGGGGGTCAAAGACGTGTCAATTCTCTATTTGAAAGAGTATTTGCAGGTGGATAAGAAAATTTTTACTTACCAGGTCAGCTGCCCCAATCAATGTCACTGTTCTTTCCTACACATGGGCCGATTGTATGAACTGAGCCCACTAAACAATGTTTGTGCTCGAGAGCTGGCCCAGTTCTACTACCCCTACCAATTTCTTTTTCCGTCTCATTAATAAAATAATTGATAGTTCTTCCTGTCTGTTTTTCCCCTTCTCTTGGGTCTCGTCTGGCTTCCTTCTCCAGATTTGAGCCAAAACCCTAGGCCGTGAAAAGCAGGATCGCCACTAGCGACAGCATGCGTGGCGGGTACTCGGGCCGCCCTGGAGGCCGGCATAGCAGCAGCAGCAGCAGCAGTGATGGCAGGGGATACCACGGGAACCCTTGCCTGACGATGCACCAGCCGTGGGCGTCGCTGCTGGTGCACGGCATCAAGCGTATCGAGGGCCGCTCATGGCCATCCCCAATCACAGGTCTGCTCCTTCCCCTTTACCCTCTTGTGATTTTGGTTTCGATTTTATTAAGATTCAGTTCCAATTCCGTCTCTCCAGGCCGCCTGTGGATTCACGCAGCATCCAAGGTTCCTGACCCTGACACCATCAAAGCCATGGAGGATTTCTACAGGGAGATTTATGCCGTCGATGGCATCACCGACATCAAGTTCCCTGATCATTACCCTGTCTCACGCCTCCTTGGTTAGCACACGCCTGCTCTGCCTACTTCCTTCAATACTTCAATCACAAGTGTAATCCGTCCAAAGGTGTCCCAGTTGATATTTTCTAACTTTGACTATCAATATATTTATTAAAAACATAACATCTTCTTGAGTAAAAAGACTGATATATTGTGAAAGTAATTTTCCACACTGGCTGACAATGTCAATCTGGTGCTGTCAATCTATATAAATTTTATATTTTGAGAGATTTGGTGGTCAAAACTTTAAAAGTATCCAAGGTTCAGGTGCAAGCGGTAGAGCTTTACCGCCTGTGACGAAGAGGTCCAGGGTTGAAGCCCCAGCCTCTGCACATTTGTGCGGCAGACCCCGCGGTGCGGGAGCCTATGGCACTGGGTACGTCCTTTTTTGGTGGTCAAAACTTTAAAAGTTTACCTTGGATAAACCTAGATGGACTTATATTTACAACCAGAGGAACTGTATCACTTCCATCATTTGATTTGATGAAGTTGTTGACATCGGACATTATGTGCTAATAATATGCTCTGCCACAGGCTGTGTTGAGGTGGTAGGCTGCCTCAAGTCTGAAGAGCTTGTTTCCTGGGAACATGTGCCTGAGTCTGTATGTCGTGTTACTCGTCCATTTCCCTTCCTTCGCTCCAGTAGCATTTTACCTGCAATTCATTTTTACTTACCTCATGATGCAACATCCTATTCTCCATTGCAGGTCAGGCTTGAAGGGCTGACTGACTTTTGTTGGCTCTGTAAAAATCCACAGGTAATTTTGACATATACTACCCTGTTACTCACTCCTACCTTTAGCACATACCATAATCGCTGACATCTTTGTTTGTCCGTTACGTTCCGTGCATGAATATATGCAGAAGTTGGTGGTTCCATTCGAGATGCGTGGTTACCAGGGCGTCTACAATTTAGAAAGAAGGGTGAGTCCAGTCCTGGTTGTCAGAAGCAGTTCCTCCTATTTCCACCTTGTGCCCATACTCATAACTCTGTAATCTGTTCTGCTTGCCATCTCACAGATCTATGATGGGGCCGTGAGGGGCCTTTCACCTGTTCAAGGTCCACTGCCTGTCAAGTTCCCTCTTCCAGATCCCAGAGATCCTTTCTCTTTGAAGCCAGGATCTCTTACATTTGCTGCTTCCAAATCCACGCTGCAAAAATCCGCAAGTGTTACTGCAGCAATAGCCGGGGCTCGAGCTGCAGCCACTCAATTCTCAAAGAAGGATCACAAAGCCGCTGCTAACAGTAGTAAAACTAGTACACAAGAGCAATCTTGGGGAAGCCACGGTGATAGCAGTTCAGTTGATGGCAATGGGCCGTCCATTGTCCATGGCAGCTCTGTGTATCTACAAAACCAGAATCAGCCTTCAGTTTTCCAGAGCACTCCAGTGTACTCCCAGAATCCAAATTCCGAGCCTCGGAGAAGCCCCAGACTAGAATTTGGAGCTTCCAATAGGGTGAGTGTTGATATACTACTCTTTAGCTTCATATACTTTTGGTTGGTGAATTTATTTTTCCTTCCTGTTTTCATGTTTTATTGAATAACTTTGACTTGCTTAGTAATATTCCTTGATTAGTGTATGTGTTGGATACCGTATCACTTAAACACATAAATGAATAAGTTTGAATTTGCACCAGAAAATCTGAAGCGAACATTTGAATATCTGACACGCTTCCTTTCCAGTTAACTAGGGTTTGATATACTCAACAGATAGGATCATTAGTTAGGCCTACAACAGCTACCATGCCTACATTAGAGAACTGGGTCAATGGTGGAGATGCACTCTTGACTTTGTACTAGAATTCAGCTGGCAGGGGTATTGCAAGGAAATAAGTGGAAAACCTAGAACCCGCCGCACAAATTAGGCATGTTTGGTTTGGTTGGAGAAGTCGCATGAGGCTATGGTTGCTAACGTATTTGTTTGTGATTTGTCAGGGTATGCAGACTAGTACTAACATGTGACTGATTAGCTTGTTACAGTGGCACTGAGGGAACTGAAGCAGTTAAGCCTGAGCGAGAAAGGAGCAGGACAAGCAGCTCCCAGAAGCTGACCAATGCAAGCTAACAAGTAGAAGCAGGGTGGGTTTAAGCGCATGGGAATATGTGATAGATACAACGAGCATCTTTGATCCCCTTTATTTAGCTTGTAATTAAATATGCTGCGGTGCTGGAAGTGTTGCAATTGTGTGAAGTAATGTTTGTCGGCATTGCTGAGGCGGGCTCTTTTGGCACTGGTGTCTGAGTCCCGAGGGAGGAGATAAAGGAGGTCCAAGAATGCAGGCAGGAACGAAGGTGCAGGTTCATGCACGGCCTGTATTCGATTGAGGATGGCATATATGGCATATATGCACGGCCTGTGTGTGTGTGTGTGTGTGTGTGTGTGTGTATCTCTGTGTGTGTGTGTGTCTATATATATGTATGTATGTGTGTATGTGTCTCTCTGTGTGTGTGTGTGTGTGTGTGTGTGTGTGTGTGTGGAGTGAGTTGAGATGGGATATCGACAGCCGTGTGTGTGTGTGTGTGTGTGTGTGTGTGTGTGTGTGTGTGTGTGTG
>JALGXP010000021.1:248646-282310 GCA_023333625.1 Bothriochloa decipiens | reverse complement strand
TGTGTGTGTGTGTGTGTGTGTGTGTGTGTGTGTGTGTGTGTGTGTGTTTCTATCTGGAGTGAGTTGAGATGGGACATCAACAGCCACCAGTTGGTGAATGTGGTTAGGCAGGCAGAGGCGGTGATACTGGCTGGTACATGCATCTGCATCTATCTGGTCACTCGATCTTGCTTCTCTATCACCCACGTGACTATTCTACGTATTATCCTCTACTCCCTCCGTTCCATAATTAGAGTCGTCGTAGAGAGAAACTTTAATTTTGTTTTTCCTTGCCTTGTTGTAGGAGTAAGAAGCTATCCATGGAAACTTGTGTAGATGATGATGACGACGACGATGACGAGCGAGGCGTGGAAAAGTAGGTGGGTGATGGTATATTCCATTCCCAATACGACGGGACAGCAGCAGGCAGATTCATTGCACCTTGAAACCCACCTGCCAGCAAAACCTAGTCACGCACTCCAATGAACAAGAACAATATTGGAAGTTGCCAATTGTCATTTCCAGTGCCAGCACGTGCCTCAATCTAACCCACTCCAATGTAATTTTTCTTGGCTGGCTGACGGCTTCACCTTGTTCTCTCTCTCTCTCTCTCTCTCTCTCTCTCTGTTTACCTAGAGGTTGTTTTGTTGCTAATCACACCTCACCTTATACATGTGAAGTTTGACCAATAAAGCATATATATTTGGTTAACGACTAATCTTAGACAAATTATATGAAGACTCTTATGTGTCATATAATGTCATAAAATGAAAACATATATAAATTTCTTTTAGCAAAGTGTGGCTCTTCATTGAATTGTGTAATAATTATAAAAAAAATATTACTAGCCATATTTTTTTTTCTTGCCATACTACTAAGGCTAGTTGTGGCCTATGTAATTCGCTTCCAACACACACGCCCTCCACATCTTGCATGCCACGTGGATTACATTCCGCTCAAATCAACAATCGATCAATGTCAAATTCCACGGGGTGACCCTTTGACCATTTGAAAGTCCCTGCCAAGTATAATGGTGTCTTTTTTCTTTTTCCTTTTGTGGGAGCACGATTTTCACCATGAAGTTTGCGCTCCATGAACCTCTTTTTTTTTTTGCCCCTCTTCCGAGAGAATGTGCATAAGCCTCGTTAAGAAGAAGGCGTGGCCCAACGCCTCAAAACAGAAACATGAAACTAGATCAAGCTTGTCTCTTCAACTCAAACAAAACATTACTATCTAGCTTAGCCCTCTTCTCCTCCAAACAACATAGCGCATCTAGCTAGCTAAGATTAGCCGACTAGGAGTAGCTATTTGCCCATTGCCATTGGTAATGCAAGCCGGACAGAGCAACTGTTGTCGTTCTTGACTTGCATGCCTAGGCAGAGGTAGCACGTGATGAGATTCAGATGGAGTGGTGGCTCCGGCACCAAGATGACGACGACGACGACTCGGGCTCGGTGGCAGTGGCGCCCAGCAGGGCCTCCAGGTAGTCTGCTCCGAGGTCTTCTAGCTCCATCACGTCGCACCTTGTCGCCGCCTTGGACTTGCGGCTCCGGCTCGCTGGCCGCCGCATCCGCATGGAATGCCGTCGTTTGAGCGCCACCACGGGCGAGCCAGAGGCAGAGGCAGAGCCGGCGCACACGCCCGTGCCCATGCCCATGCCCATTCCTTCCAGGGACTGGCGGACCCGCTCCACGGGGAAGTTGAGCACGGCGGCGGCGCCACGCATGGCGAACGCCGCCTGGTCGTACGCCAGCGCCGCCGCGTCGGCGCTGTCGAAGGTGCCCAGCCACACGCGCACGCCGTTGCGCGTCGAGTCCCGGATCTCCGCCGCGAACTTGCCCCACGGCCGCTTGCGCACCCCGCGGTAGGGCCGCCCGCCAGGCCCCGTGGCGGCTCCCGTGCCATTATTCGCCTCTGCTTCTTGTTCCTGCCTCGACGTCGCTGCCAGGGCCAGGCCTGCCTCCTCCTGCCCCTGCCCGGCGATCATGTCCAGCAGCGCCATCTCGTCCGTGTCGTTGCTGTCGAATGGGAGCACGGGGGCCGGCGGCGCGCGGCGCTGTTGCTGTTGCTGGGCCATGCAGGTCCACGGTGCGGGGGAGTCGACAGAGCCGGTGGATGAGCCCGGCGAGTCCAGCGGTGCCGCTGCCACGCGGGGCTGCTGGAACTGGAAGGATGATGGGTGCCGCGTCGTCATGGCGGCACGCCGGGCGAGGAAGGCGACGATGCCGGTGCTGAGGTGCACAGGCGGGGCGGGGGAAGTGTCTGAATTCTGGGAGTGGGAGGTGCTGCTCACCATGAGCAGGCACTCGATCGGGAGTTGAATTCAAATTGGAATGAAGAATTGGTAGGAAGCAATCGGGCGCGCGCCTCCTTTTATACTGCTCTGCCTCTGCCTCTGCTCTCCGTTGTCGTCGTCCCGAACACGAACACAAACACAAACACAAACAGGGGAGGTCCGGGCCAGGAAAGGAAAGGAAAGCAAAAGGAAGCCCCGTCCCAGCCAGCAATATGATACAGAGTGGTAGAGACAAAACAGAGGACATAGCAAAAACAAAACAGGGGAAAACCACCAGAATCCTTGCTTTATTATGCTTTTTATAATGCCCCTACTCCTTCACTTTCTTCTACCGAGTATTTGCTACCATCTGATACGATAAAATTTGCAGAGTTTTTCTTTTCCGTCCAAATTGCATTTTCCTCAAATAAGTTGACCTTGGTGAGTGGGAGCCGAGATTTTGGATCACTTGCAAAATATAAAACCATTTTACTTGGTACAAAATTGAGTAAAACTATTACCTCTCAACCATCTAAAACTGACACTACATAGATTTTGAAATTGCAAACAGAACCTCATGTTTTGTATTTCCTAACAAGGAACTTGATTCCGAGGATTGGAAGAGAAGTGAGTGAGATGTAAAGTTTGGATCACCGGGGCTAGTTGCTATACCAATCAATAAAGTTTAGGCAACTAAAGTTCAGTCCTACTTATGTTGTTCAGATACATAGATCTAGTAGTAAATTTTGATCCGGTGACCCAAATAATCTCTAACTCAATGGAACGAGATGATGAGGAACTCGAACTACGGCTTGGAGTCCCGTGTTGTTTGGATACTAAGGATTCAAGAGGCTAGAAGCGCGTTAGAAGTGCTAGGTCTTTTTTTTTTTGGGGGGAAAGATATACACTTACACTTGTGTGCATATAAACGCCGCATACGCACACAACTCTTATCTCCATAAAAAATGAGCTCGATTTACAAAGCCATCACAAACGTCTTGCTACTTGCCAATAGGTAAGAGTCAGTGACGAAGCCAGCAAGGGGGCTACCCTGTGCTCCAGCCCCCCCTATGGAGCCCGGGCTACCTCCATGAGGAGCAAGAAGAAGGCAAGGAGGGGCTGGAGGAAGAAGAAGAGGAAGCCAGCCCTGGCTTCGTAGAATAAATTCATGAAAAATACGAACACCCATGTAAAGTCAGGGGCTTATAGATTCCAATTCAAATTCTAGGTCAGCTAAGTTACATAATCAAGGATTCTATATCTCTGTCGAGTAATCTCCATGTAAAGCCATCACAGACGTCTTGCTACTTCCCTAGAAAGTGCGTTCATGTTGCCAGCTCCACACCTCCACGCATGACATTAATTTGGTTCCAAGAGAGAGCGAGGGCAAATTAGATAGCCACTAATTGTACGTTTTATAGGAAGCAAAACGTACAAAAGCGTCAGTAGATGATTGTTACTGTAGGTGCATACAGATAGAGTGCACCTAGCTATCAAAGTGAGGTCGAGCTGTTTTCCTGCCCGGGCATTACATTTTATCTATTTATTTATTTATTTATTTATCCACAGTAATTACAGTTTATTAAAAGAGTAACAAAAGTCGTCACCATGGGCAGTAAAGAAAAGCCCACGTGAGTCAATGTAGTATGGAATATATAGCAACGATTTAATTGTTCAGGAGCATGCATGCATATATTATATGATATGATAATTATAATCGGATGCCTGCCGCGCGTATTTAATTTTGGGCAATCGATAATCTTTTTCTTTGTTTTGCCTCTCGATCGACTGGGCACTGGCTTCCAGACCAGATACGTTGCGCACTTGTTTGCAGGGTGTTTGGAGTGACAAGTGTGTGCATATATATATATATATATGCATCGATCATATCATACATACTCGTATGGAGTACATACATACATATATATAAAACTAGGTATAGGTAGAAGCTCAAAACTAAGCGAGGGTGCTGATTGCCGATCGAGGCGGCTATCTGAGCCAGTGACGCATGATACTGACTGACTGCAGCTGCAGCGCACACAGGGATTGACAAGGCGGCCTGCAGCTCGGCCCGCTGATGATTGATTAGCTAGCAGTACGTAGCACTGACAGAAAATTATACTAGTCTTTTTTTGACATGACATGCAGTAATAAAGAAGAAGAAAAAGGTTAGTTAGGCAGTCCTGTGGCTTGGACCTAGCTATAGCTTTTGGTCAACGTTCAAGTCTTGCTAGCTAGACCACTGGGCCGGCCGGATCGCATGCAGCTGGACCTGGCCGGCGCCGCCAGCCACTGGCTGGATACTACTCGCAGGGGATGCATGCATGTTGTTTGTTTGTGCCATTTCATTTCATTCCATTCCCCCCTCCAATCCAGTTTAATTAATCAGTTTCTTGGTACATAATTGTGTCACGAGCTCAAATCTAAGCAAGTGGATAGACGACTGTATGTACGTGCTCTTACTAGTACAAGATCGAGTAGCTTTTTTGAATTAGAGTCTATATATATATATTTAATGCGACTGAAGATATAATAAAATAGATTAGGATTCAAAAAAAAAAAAAAGATTAGCCAGCCAGCCTAACTCGTAGCTTTACTTAATCCTGGCAAGGCCAAATGCGATCCATGCATGGAGACACGAGACACGGACAATAGGGGATCGGATCCGCACAGTGAGCATTCCCAGCTCCATCCTTCTAGCAGTCGATTACAAGGAAATAAACCTATACGACAGGCTACTTGTCCATCACGTCTGATACCCTAATCTCGTCTTCACCTTGGTCCATATAAGCGATATTCTGTTTACCATTCAAGTTCCAAAAAAAAAGGCCATAGCCAAAATTTATTATAGATAGATAGCACGTCTTCTAATAAGTAAAAAAAAATAATCTCATTTCATCACTAGTAGTAATTAAGAAAAAAACAGCCTGACTTACTTAACTGTCACAAAAATTCACAAGGCCGGCCCTGAATTACTGAATCATGAGAGTGCGTTGACGACGATGGGGCTTCTGACATAGTGGGTCCCGTCCGTCCAGACGAGCCTCCCAAAGACGTAGCCCATCCCGATCTTGTCCTTCTGCGACGTGACCGTCACCTTGAACTCCTTCTCCACGCCGAGCTCGCTGAACTGGAGCACCGTCGGCTTCACCTCCATGGTGATCCCGACCGGCGCGCGCCAGGACGCGAGGTACTGGGCCGGCCGGCCGACGTTCCTCAGCCGCCGCGTCACCGTCTGGGCGCCGCGCAGCGACGGCACCACGATGGATGGGTAGTTGAGGTCCTCCTTGGCGGGCACCTTGGTCTTATTAGACGGGCACGCGAACTTGCCGGCGCTGAGGCGCTTCATGTCCGCCTCGGAGAAGCCCATGGAGCAGAGGAAGGTGAAGTAGTCGTCGGGGGTGGCGTCGTACACCAGGCCCGGGTCGATGGCGCGGTTCGGGTGCACGTTGCCGGCGCCGTAGGCGAAGGCGTTGGCCTCGCTGCCGTCGTGGTCGCGCATGGGCGCCCCCGCGTTGTCCTGGGTGCGCGCCGTGGTCATGATGGCGGAGCGCATCGCGGCGGGGCTCCACTCGGGCCGGGCCGCCTTGAGGAGCGCGATGACGCCGGAGACGTGCGGGCACGACATGGAGGTGCCGGACAGGATGGCGTACTCGGAGCGCCGCTTGTCGGAGGCCAGCTCCGTGGGGCCCACGTACTCGGTGAAGGCGGCCAGGATGTCGACCCCCGGCGCGGCGATGTCGGGCTTGAGGACGTACGGCAGCGTGCCGCTGGGCCCGCGGGAGGAGAAGCCCGCCACGGACGGCGAGTTCTTGACGCCGACCTCCGTCCTGGAGGGCGAGATGTTGGCGAGGGGGTTGGCCGTGGACGCCATGTAGCCGTACAGGGAGACGGCCTCGCTGTAGGTGATCATGGTGGCCGGAAGCACGTGCGGGTCGGCGACGATGTCCTCGCCGTCCATCCTGTCAGTCAGTTTTTTTTTTTCGCATTTTTTTTTTATTAAAGAGGAGAAGACGTACACACTGCACCGAGGAGGAGGAATTAATAATTTACCTGTCGTTGGCGAGGATCATCCCAGCGCCCCCCGCGTCGAGCACGGCCTGTCCCTTGGCCACCCGGGTGACGTCGCCTCCGCCGCGGCGGCACACGACGATCTTGCCCTTGACGGCCGCGGGGTCGAGCGTACCGAGGGCGCAGCCGGCGGCGTCGTAGGGGTTGGAGTCGGCGCGGGCGGCGCGCGAGGCGTCGACCATCGGGTAGAGCGTGTTGGCGTGCAGCGTGGTGGACTCGAGGCTCATCCCCTTGAGGCGCACGCTGTTGCCGAGGGTGAGCACGTTGGGGAAGTCCCTGTCGACGGTGGTGGCGGCCACGGTGGTGACCCAGGGCGCCGCGTTGACGACGGTGTCGTCGTAGGGCCCGGAGTTGCCGGCGGAGCAGACGACGGAGATCCCGTGGACGGCGGCGTGGAGGGATCCGAGCGTGACGGGCTCCTGGAAGAGGGACCTGGCGTCGTCGGCGAGGGGCGCGTCCTGGCCGAAGGAGACGGAGATGACGTCGGCGCCGTCGTGGATGGCGGCCTCGAAGCCCGCGAGGACGTCGGCGGCGGCGCACTCCCCGGACCAGCAGACCTTGTAGGCGGCGACGCGCGCCCGCGGCGCGCCGCCCTTGGCGGTGCCGGTGGCGTAGCCGAAGAGGCTGGCGCGGGGCACGAAGCTGCCGGCGGCGGTGGAGAGCGTGTGGGTGCCGTGGCCCTCGGTGTCGCGCGTCCAGTTGGCGCCCACCACGGCGGGGTTGCTGAGCAGCATGTCCCGGTTGAAGAACCTGGCGCCGATGAGCTTGCGGTTGCAGGCGACGCCGTACTTGACGGTGTCCTGGCAGGAGCCCTTCCAGCGGGCGGGTACCTCGGCGAGGCCGGCGTCGGCGAAGCTGTGGGACTCGGGCCACACGCCGCTGTCGAGGCTGGCGATGATCACGTCCTGGCCGAACCTGGCGTGGTTCCAGATGGAGCCCGGGAGGACCTGGCCGTCGCGCTCCAGGTCCATGAAGTCCCAGGACCGGGTGGTGTGCAGCTTGAGCATCCTGCTCTCCAGCACCGCCACCACCTCGGGGTGGTCCTGGATCTGCTGCGCGACGGCCTCCTCCAGGTGCGCCGCGAAGCCATTGATGGTGCTCTTGGTGTAGGAGTAGAAGATGGACTGGCGCGCCGTCTCGTGGTCGCCGCCGAGGAAGGATGCGAGGAGGTGATGGTGGGACTGGGTGGCGCGGGCATGCTCCTCCGCCGACGCATCACGGCCATAGCCATGTGCTCCCAGGTACACGATGTACGACTTCTTGTATGCTTGCACGACGCACAGCAGGCTCAGGAGGAACTGGACGACGGCGACCAAGAGCAGCGACCTCCTCGCCATGGCGGCCGGCCTGTGATTGACTGATCACCAAAACCTCCTAGTAGCTTTAATCTGCGCAACGGCCGGTGCAGGTTTCATTCTAACTTTGGTGCTTTGACTTGACTGCGAGCAATGGTAATGCACGCATGCAATGGATCACCATTCATCGCCGGATCGAGAAAGTTTCAAACACCTGACCTGAACTGAGGTCCGAGAGCCGAAATGTACGTCTGCATGTCAAAAAGGTCCCCAAAAATAGAGTAGCGTCGCTGTGTTTCAAACTTTACAATTCACATCGTAATTGAATCATGATACTAGTATGTATGCGAACAAACCACGCCTGCACGTCGGATGCAAATGACACGCAGCACACACTAATTAACCATGCATGCCTGCAACTTGTATCGATCTTTTCCTTATTCAACACGTACAATCACACAAATTAAACTCACTCACTGGTCACTGTGACACTGCAGGCCGGAGAGGAGCCACGCCATCCCGTCTGCAACGCTGTGTCGGAAGCGTTCCATGTCCCCCGCCGCCGTCGGCAGAGAGATGCCCACCTCCACGCCACCTCCTTGGCCGACGCGCGCGTCCGCCACGGAGATGGCGCCGGTCTTGGCCACCGACACCATGTCTACCTTGGCCGGCCGGCCGAAGCCAAAGTCGAGGTCGTAGACGCGGAACCGGGGGGAGCCGGCCACGGACAGCGTCCCGTTGGCCACGGCCTCCTTCACCCGCGCCACGCACGCGTCCCACCGGTCCTGCGCCCCCTCGCGCACCTCCTCCTCCACCGCCGCCGCCACCGCCGCGCACGCCGCGAACAGCCCCACCATGCCCCCGGCCACCACCTCGTCCGTCGGCGCCGTCGCGATGGCCGGACAGCAGCAGTTGCCGAAGTACTTGTCAGGGACGGGCGGTTTCAGGCGAGAGCGCTGGTCCACGGAGAAGAGGAAGTACGAGTTGGTCTTTGCTGCTCGTCGGGACTGGGACTGGGCCCGGCAGTAGCAGGACCAGATGAAGCCGTAGGTGGCGAGGATCGACGAGCACCGGGGCGGCGGCACCATGCCACGCCGCGCCGCCTCTCCGGCGACCGCGCTCTTGATGCTCTGCAGCAGCTCCTGGGACAGCGTGAACGTGGCCAGGGCCTTGTCCTTGCCGGGATCCTGATGCTTGCCCAGCACGAACTCCAAGTCGTCCTGGGACACCATGGGCGGCATGCTTCTGAGGTACATGTCGTACAGGCCCGTGGGGTCCGGGATGAGCTCCCGGTCGATCACCGGGGGCTGTGGTGTCTGGAGCTCACGCGCTGCAGCTGCAGCAGCTGCCCCTGCCCATGTGTGGAGGAAGTGCGTTGATCCTGCGCCGTCGCAGGTGGTGTGGTGGACGGTGACTCCCACCGCCAGGCCCCGGAGCAACAGCGTGGCCTGCACGGCGAGCACCGCGCGGCCCTTGGGCAGGCGCGGCACGAGCGGAGCGAGCGCGGCCACCTGCACGGGGGCGGAGTCGTCAGCGATGAGGTCATCGATTTCCACGTCGTACTCGGCGGTGGTGAAGGGGACGGCGTCGCCGGGGCTGTACGACAGCTCGTGGCGGCGGCGGCCCTCCGTGGGGGCGGGCACGCGGACGTGGCCTGCCATCGGGTAGAAGGCGCGGAGGGCCTGGGAGAGGGAGGCCCTGAGAGCGGCGAGGATGGCGGGGACGTCGGCGTCCGGGGAGAGGCGGTACAAGAGGACGCGCTCCACGGGCGGGAGGTGCAGCCACTTGACGTCAAAGAAGGTGAGCGGGATGGAGCGCGGCGGAACAGCTGCTGCAGGTGGCACCAGGGCCGTGTCCACCACGCGGAACACCGGCTGCTGCTGCTGCTGCTGCTGGATGTGGCAGCCGCCACCTGGAGCCTCCGTTGCCGCTGCCGCTGCCGCTGCCGCTGCCGCCATCGATGATTGATGGGTCGATTCGGATGGAGAGACAGACCTCCCTGTCTGTTTATATACTGTACTACTGTGAGCTGTGCCGCAGGCGCTATCTTGGCAATTAATTAATCTTGACAATGGCAACGACCAATGCCGTGCAAGGATCGGAGGCTGAGGCAGGCACAGCTACCCGCACGTGCTGCTGGCTCCCTGCACCCTGCAGCTATGATTCTTAGTTAGGTACATACATAGACCGGCCGCACCCCGCACGTGCTGGATGATCCAATCCTATCCACCTTCCCCGTCTGCGTACGTGCTCCATCTACATCCATGCATTCCTCTTTGTTAAGCTACACGCCTACGCTACTTTTACACGACCGAAACTTCGTCCGTTTTTCGTTAAGAGGAGGTGTTAAGCTACACTACGGAAGGGCTGCCCCTCGCGACGATGTCTATGATGATATCATTCAATTCCTCTTTACTAAAGCTAGAAGTGTATGATTATTGTGGACTTTGCGATGATGGCCGCATTGCAGTTGTACGCCACGACACTTTGCACAGTCGGCTGATGACCAGCGGGGGCGAGTGGTAGGCGGCGAGGGAACCGGCCAGCCGTGGGCTGGTGCTGTGTTTCATGTCTCTTCTCTCCCCTTATAATTAATAAATTTATATGACAGATGGCACAACATCACTTTTGTTAATATGACACTATTATCATAAATAAATAAACGAATCAATATAAAAATCTCACTGAAACTGCCCTAAAACAAAGAATGAATGCGCTTTTCTTCTTTCTAAAGGCACAATTTTGGGAACGGCACCAAGATAAAGATGTTCTTTCCAATACAGGAGGCGCCTCACACCAACCTACAGCTAGCTATCATAAATAAAGTGCATAAAAGCAAATGATTTACAAGGCCTTGTTCGGCCCGTGAAACGAGAATGGGGAAGAATTTCAAAAGCTACATCGATCCATCTATCAGAATTTACAGCACCTACCCACCGGCATTTCTATCTATCTGTATCTTCTTTCTATCTATGTCTGTCTGTCTGTCTTAAGGGGATGGACTTGGAGGGAGACTTGACATATATGCCTCCTCTCATCCTCAGCTTCTCAAGAACTGGAATGCGGCGTTGTCAAGGAGTTCCTGCGGCGGACTCACATTTTGAAATTCCTTGGCATCCATAGAGCTGGCAATCTCCTCCAGTGATAGAGGCATGCTGTTTGTGCCAGGAAAGAGAATTCAAAATCAACATCATCCAGCAGTTCGTTATATTCCTTTCACGTTCCAATACAAATTTAGAAAAAAAAACATAAAAATACCTTATTTCCTCATTTAGCAAAAATGTATTGTCTGATGAAGTGCCCTGGCCAGTTCCCTCGTTCACCACTTTTTTCATCTCACCAAGGACCTATATCCAACCAACAAGTCAATTTAATTCAGCACAATCAACTTACACAAATCCTCCATCTATCATCATGCACATATGTGCTTACCTCTTCAGATACACTCTCGGTATTATATTTATCATCCCAGTACTGCGTGCATATTTTGTAAATTTGCTGGACGCTCAATACCTGCATCAACGCAGTGCAAATGATGAGCATACTTCCATTTTTTCCCCCATTGCGTGTGTGTGCATGTGGTTGTAGTGGGAAGCTTACTGGGCACAAATCACTGATTATTTCATCATACGAGATCCTGAACTTTTTGAAAATGACCTGCAGACCAAAGGTATAGTATTATAAAAATGGCCCTGCAATACTAGAACTGGTGCGGTTTTCATCTTGACTTAAACCATTACACATACATGAAAGCTACAACAGTAAAGAGAGGCAGCACAGCCTTTAACTGCAAATTCAATTTATGACAAGCTTTCCCTACTTTCTTTTCTCCATTAAGCCAAATGACCCTAAATTCTGTTGCTTAAAACTAATAGCACGTGTCCCAGCTTAAGGTACTAAGCAAACCAGTAATTATCTCGGTAAGTAATGACGTACCAAGAAACCAACAGCCTGGCATATGTGCTTAAGTTCATCCCATGCAGATCCTGCGTACTGTTAGTATTTGGCAGTTAGTAAAAGGAAAATGGAGGATAGGATACTAATACTGGAACTGCACTGACATTTTAATGGATACCTTTCTTCTGTTTTACCTTCTTTTACAAAACGCTATTCTGGATTTATTATGAAAAACCAATACTACTACAAAAATAAATCTGGGTTTACCAGACAAACCATGTTCAACCTTACAAAAGCTCAAACCGAAACTTTGTTTTGTTTTTGTTTATAGAACAGAAACAATGGTAAATAAGGGGCCATGCAATATGATCATCTTAGCATAATTTTCCACAAGAAGGGTTTATAGTTTTTTTTCTCGAATACGCAAAAGACTTGCGCATCATTGTATTCAAGTAGAAGAGTTCGTACAGAGGAGCCGAAGCGCAGTTTGGGAGGACAAGATATTACATGAAGCGCAGCCTCCCAAACATTTGTGCCCTCAGCGGACTACTCACGCACTAGACAACCTATTATGCATGGCCCGGCTTCGACCCCCCCGGTCGGCGGCATGTGTCGTTGTGTTATCCATTATGGATACAACTTCCAGTGTTATCCATTATGGATACAATTTTCCACAAGAAGGGTTTATAGTTATTTAGATAGCACAGCATTTCCAGTGTGAGCAAACGTTTTTCACGTGTAAGGATTTCGTGAAGTACATGACAGGGAGAAAAAGACTGTACAGAGGACCATTTGCTCCATGTTTGGAATTTTAAGGTATAATACTTAAGGGGGTAAAGTAGAAATGTCACAAAAATCGGTGATGTAATATTTTTTTCCATTTATTTACCTCTGGCTTGGCCACTGTGCACCAAGTCTCAAGTTCGTTGAAGTACATGACAGGGAGAAAAAGACTGTACAGAGGACCATTTGCTCCATGTTTGGAATTTTAAGGTATAATACTTAAGGGGGTAAAGTAGAAATGTCACAAAAATCGATGATGTAATATTTTTTTCCATTTATTTACCTCTGGCTTGGCCACTGTGCACCAAGTCTCAAGTTCATCCAACCCTTGTTTCACATATTCCCCATTGCTAAAGGAACAGCACTCTCGCCGCACAAGAAGACTAGAACATTACAGGAGAAGAAAACATTAGCAATAGAAAAACTACGCCAGGCTGAATTATAGACTAATAAAGAATTGTACCTATTTAAGAGTTGAGCATTGATGAATGAGAAAATTTGTGTAAAGATCTTCCTAGCAAAAATTGTTGGCACCTAGAATTTCAGAATCATAAGAAATTAGAACACCATGTAACAACCAATTGCAATACAAGTACACGGAAAACAGTAAGACTTACACAATTTTCTTGCAAAATTTCCAAGAGGTCATTCAAATGCTTGACTATTGTCTGCCAATAGCTACCTTGATCTGTAATCAAGCCAGCTTTTGCATTTCTCGGTGCCTTGAGAATCAATAAGGATATAACAAGGCGTTAGACTAGCAACAACAAATTATGGCCAGAAAGAGAACGCAGCTAAACAAGTGACATGCAAATTTCAAAAAAAAAAAATGACAGCCTAATCCGCAACAATCACAGCCTTATAACAGCAAGAAGACACAGCACGATAGAAGGAACATCCTAATTTCTTCACAGAGCATTCAGAGTGATTTCTTCACAGAGCATTCAGGGTGTTCAGCATGTCAGTGGTAAAGGCAAGTTACAGAGAGAGTGATACTGATGAATGGTTGTTGTTAATTTGGTTAGCTCTTGCAAGTGTGCATGTGTGTGTAGAGCCAGCCAACATTCGGTCAGTAAAGCTACTCCCTCCGGTCACAAATACTCAGACGCTTTGACCAAATTCTAGTCAAGCTTTTGATTCTGGACCATCAATAGCTTTCACAAAATTCAGTTTGGAAACAAAAAAAATCATGTGCAGATTTGTGTTGAAAGCACTTCATAGATATTATAACTATATTCTCCTATAAAAATAGTGGTTAAACTCACAACATGGAAATCATAAGAAGTCAAAAGCGTCAATTGTTTTTGACTGGATTGGAGAGACTATCCAACAATTGCTCATCACATGTGTCTTTACCCGGAAAGTATGGTTCTTCATCCTACAGTGACTGAATTTTGATGTTGTTGGGCCCTTGACAACAAATGTTCACATCTCTAGCTGGTGGAAGAAGGCTATTGGAGTTCCTAAAGAGATGCTCAAAGGGTTGAATTCATTCGTCATTTTAGTATCCTGGGAGATGTGGAAACACCATAATTCATGTGTGTTTGAAGGAGCGACGCCTAATATTAATTGGCTTCTTCAGACCATGGGAGATGAATGTGCCTTATGTTGCATGGCCGGTGCAACTCAATGAACTTCTCATGAGGTCACCGGCTTACCGCTCCCAGGTGCTTAGGCCCAAGGGATCCTTGGTCTTGTTTGGTTGTGTATTTTTTTTCGCTCCAGCCCATGGAGCTTTTGTGACTCTGTGTTCAGGGTGTGTAGGAGGTGACCCCTCTCGAGTCAGGTTATGTTAACTTGACTCTTGTACTCTCTCTTAATGAAATGATACACAGCTCTCCTGTTTTGTTCAAAAAATATTGACTAGATGTTTTTTGAACCATAAATACAGCAGGGGAAGAAGGGCGGCCCTGGTGCAAGCAGTAGAGCTTTACCGTCTGTGCCCAAGAGGTCCAGGGTTCAAGCCCCAGCCTTTGCATATTTGTGCAGGTATGGCTGCTGGATATTTTCCCTTCCCCAGACCCCGCAATGCGGGAGGCTACAGCACTGGGTACGTCCTTTTTGAAGGGCGGCCCTGGTGAAAGCGGTAGAGCTTTACCGCCTGTGACCAAGAGGTCTAGGGTTCAAGCCCCAGCCTCTGCACATTTGTGCAGGGATGGTTGCTGGCTATTTTCCCTTCCATAGACTCCGCAGTGCGGGAGCCTACGGCACTGGGTACGCCTTTTTAAATACAGCAGGGGAAGCCTCCACTGTAGATTTGACTAGATGTTAGTACATGAAAATATTGATATGTTGTGCTATTTTTTTAAAAAAAGAAAAAAAATCTCAAACACACAGGAGAGCTGCATATCATGATATTAAGAAGGAAAAAGGGGGTCAGAACCTTTACAGCACCACACACACCTCCAACACACTTAGGATCCTGTAACACGCTTATTTTAAAAAATTGTACTAATCCTGCTGGAACAATCGAAAATATGAAATAATATTTAACCTGAGGATCACTTTCGATAGATGGGGTAACCTGAATGACTAGTGAAATTACTGAAGATATTTCTTTCTTCACATTGTCTCGAATCATTCCATATAAGCCTTCCACAAAAGCTGTAAGTTGCTGCTTAAAAAGGAGAGCAGGATACTTGGCCTCAACTTGGCGGACAAGATCCATATCAACAGTAATACTTGAAGCACGAAATCCCTGAGAACAATATTCCATCAAAGGAAAAAAATCAATCAATAACATTTTGTACCCTATCCCAAAATTTTATTTTTAATAAATTATAGCTTCTAGACACACAATCAGAGAGAACTGCTGATTAAACAAATAATTTAAAAAGCCTCAATGAGGAGGGGATAAAGGACCACGGAACTGTTAGACATAATCTGCTGCCAACCCACTTTATTTACTCGGCATGGTCAGGACAGGGAGTCGTCAGCTGCTCAGGCTAGGACGTGCGGCATGGCATGGCAATAGGTCATTCCTGGTTGCTGTAGATACACATCAGCAGGTGGTGGGCTGATGTATGCCACGATCTATGAGTAGTTGGCTGTAGTCAGCAATGTTCTTTTGTACCTTGTAGTAGGTATAGGACTTGTATAAATATGTATGCAATGCAATACAACGAGGGAGCTCTTGCCACCACATTTCAGAGTTCTCAGTTCGGCCAACGCTGAACCAGAGCGGGTGTTGTGTGTGCGTGTGTTCTCGAGCTCAAGCTCGTCTTCTTCTTTGGTTCAGAAAGGGGGTCGAGGAGAGGGTCGAGCAGGAGCAGCTCGCCTCGACGACGCTAGGATATAGCGTGAACACGTAGTATCGGAGCCATACAACGTCGTTAGGCTTCACCGCCGACGATGTCGGACTTTGGTGCGGGTCTGCCAGGCGCAGGGACGAGCACTGGGGACAAGGTGCTTGTTCCGCAGCCGGCTCAGCAGGTGAAGGAGGTGCGCGTGATGAGGAAGTTCGGCGGGAGCAATTCCTGGCCGATGCTCACCCGCACCAACTACGGCGAGTGGGCTGTCCAGATGAAGTGGAAGCTCTGCGCGCGGAAGTGGTGGGCGGTCGTGGAGACTGGCAGCACCGGTGAGGATGCGGAGGTGGGCGTCATGGAGGCGCTCATGGCTTCCACCCCAGGCGAGTTCCATGAGGCGCTCGGCCAGAAGACGGCGAAGGAGGCGTGGGAGATGCTGGAGTAGTTCCGCATCGGCTCGGACCGAGCCAAGCGGGGCAAGTTGCAGCAGCTGCGACGGGAGTTCAACGACATCCGGTTCAAGTCCGGTGAGTCGGTGGAGGACTTCGTGCTGCGTCTTCAGTCGCTGGCGAGCCAGCTGGCCACCTTCGGCAAGCCGCTGGAGGAAGAGGACCTCGTCAGCCTGTGCGTGGTGCCTCCCAAGTACGCCCAGCTTGCCCTGTCCATCGAGACGATGCTGGACTTGTCCACGCTGACGCTCGAGGATATGGCGGGGCGGCTGTGGGCGGTGGAGGGCCGCGGATTGGCGCCACCGGAGAAGGAGAAGCCCAAGCTGCTGCTGACGGAGGAGTGGACGACGCGGATGAAGGAGAAGCGCCGGTCCGGGGAAGGCTCCAGCCGTGGCGGTGGTGACCGCGGCGGCAACGGAGGCAAGCAGCGAGGCAAGGCACCAGCAGACAAGAAGAAGGGGAAGAAGAAGTTCACCGACCCCAACGCTTGCCGCAAGTGCGGCGAGGTCGGGCACTGGGCAAAGGAGTGCCCGAACAGGAAACCGGAGAAGGAGGAGGCGCACCTGGCTCGGGACGACAGTGACGATGGCGATCATGCGCTCTTGATGGGGGTGTACTGCGCGGAGCATAGTGGCGAGGCAGAGGAGGTGGAGGTGGAGCAGAGGACTGCACCGCCGGTCGTCCACCACCTCGACGAGCCACACGTGCAGGTCCATCTGGGCGTCGCCGGAGACGAGTCAGAGCAGAGGTGGTACCTCGACTCCGGTGCGAGCAACCACATGACGGGCTGCCACGCCGCCTTCTCCGAGCTGGACGACAAGCATGCCGAGAGCGTCAGATTCGGCGATGGCTCCCGGGTGCAGATCCGCGGGTGCTATTCTGGTGCAAGAACGGCGAGCACCACGCGCTCACGGAGGTCTACTACATCCCGGAGCTCCGGTCGAGCATCGTCAGCTTGGGACAGCTGGACGAACACGGCGCGGAGGTGCTGATCCGCGACGGGGTGCTGCGCATCAAGGATCAGGACGGGCGTCTCCTGGCAAAGGTATCGCGGTCACGTAACCGGCTCTATCTTCTGGACCTGAAGGTGGAGTAGCCGGTGTGCCACGCGGCGATGTGCACGGAGGAGCCGTGGCTATGGCACGGCTGGTTTGGCCATCTGAGCTTCGACGCCCTAGATCGGCTCGGGAAGATGGTGACCGGGCTACCGCGGATCGAGCATGCCGGGGAGCTTTGCGACAGTTGCCTGCGGGGAAGCAGAGGCGGCTGTCGTTCGGCGGCGAAGTACCGCGCGGCAGATCTGCTCGAGCTGGTCCATGGGGACCTTTGCGGGCCGATCACGCCGGCAACGCACGGCGGGCGGAGGTACTTCCTCTTGCTTGTGGACGACTACGGCCGTTACATGTTGTTGCAGCTTCTGACGAGCAAGAGCGACGCGGCGTACGCTATCAAGCGCTTCAAGGCGCGCGTAGAGGCAGAGTCGGGGAAGCGGCTCCGAGTGCTGCGGACGGACCGTGGCGACGAGTTCACGGCAGTGGAGTTCGCCGAGTACTGCGCCGAGGAGGGTGTGGGTCGACACCTCACGGCGCCCTACAGGCCGCAGCAGAACGGCGTCGCGGAGCGCCGGAATCAGACCATCGTCGGCATGGCGCGGTCGATTATGAAGCCAAGGGGATGCCGACAGCATACTGGGGAGAGGCGGTCACTACCGCCGTGCATATCCTCAGCCGGTCGACGACCAAGGCCCTGAAGGGGATGACGCCATACGAGGCGTGGCACGGGCGCAAGCCTAATGTCTCGTACCTGCGTACCTTCAGCTACATCGCCATGTGAAGGCCACCAAGCCGGGCCTCGGCAAGCTGGACGATAGGAGCACGCGCATGGTGTTCCTCGGCTACGAGGAGGGGTCGAAGGCTTATCGGCTGTACGATCCAGTCGGCGGCAAGGTGGTGGTGTCCCGGGATGTGGTTTTCAACGAACAACGTCATGAACCTGGGACAGGCCGGAAGCAGGGGGCCTCGAGCAAGGCGGCGGGGGCTCTGCGACTCGTTTGTCGTGGAGCGAATGGTTATCCATGGCCATGGCGAGGCTGTGGAGACGCCGGGGATCAGGGAGGCCGGAGCAGTGGAGTCCACGGCGGGAAAAGCAGAGGAGCTTGCGGCGGCTAGGGCAGAGGAGCCACCAAGTCCCCCCAGAGCAGGGTCCCCTGGCCTCGACCGCACTTCGGATCGCGGGACACCTTCTCGACGGGGGGGCTCGACGCGGGCCGGGAGGCCCCGAGTGAGGGACGAGGGGCCTCGACCGTGCGACAAGAGGCCTCGACCTAGGCACGGGGGGCCTCGACTGCGCAAGGGGCCTCGACCCCTGTTCTGGGGGCCTCGACTGACGGAACTTCTCCGCAGCGAACGACCCTGGCACGGGGGGCCTCGACTACGCAAGGGGCCTCCCCTGTTCTGGGGGCCTCGACTAACGGAACTTCTCCGCAGTGAACGACCCTACCTCGGGGAACAGCAGTGGTGGGAACCATCGAGTACGCAACCCCATCGACTGATGTCTCACAGTTCGTGGATGCGTACCACGAGGGGGGAGGTCCGGTTTCTCCGTTTAGCTGACGTCGTGGGCGATATTACGGTACCCGGGCTGGCGGCGCGGCTCCTCAACGATGACCATACTCTACTTCTGATGAGTGCAGAGGAGCCGACTACGTTTGCCGTTGCGGAACGCGATGCGGCGTGGCGGAAGGCGATGCTGGAGGAGATGAAGGCCATCGAGGAGAATAAGACCTGGGAACTGGTCGACCCGTCGGCGGGCTGCCGGCCGATCGGACTCAAGTGGGTCTTCAAGGTGAAGCGGGACGAGCGTGGGGCCGTGGTGAAGCACAAGGCGCGCCTCGTCGTTCGAGGGTTCGTGCAGCGCGAAGGTATCGACTTCGAAGAGGTCTTTGCCCCCGTCGCGCGCATGGAGTCGATGCGACTCCTGCTCGCTCTCGCCGCTGCCAAGGAGTGGCAGGTCCACCACCTCGACGTCAAGTCGGCGTTCCTCAACGGGGACCTGGCCGAGACGGTCTACGTCAAGCAGGCGCCGGGCTTCGTCATCAAGGGACCAGAGAGGAAGGTATTGCGGTTGCGGAAGCCCCTCTACGGCCTGTGCCAGGCACCGCGGGCGTGGAACGCCAAGCTCAACGCCACCATGGCTGGGCTCGGGTTCGGGAGATGCGCCACGGAGCACACACTGTACACCCGACGACGGGGGAAGGAGCATCTCATCGTCGGGGTGTACGTAGACGACCTCATCGTCACCGGAGCGCGCACGGAAGACATTGCCAAGTTCAAGGAGGAGATGGCCGCGCGGTTCCGGATGAGCAACTTGGGCACTCTGTCCTACTACCTCGGCATCGAGGTAAGGCAGGGGGAGGATGCCATCAGGCTTGGGCAGCGCGTATGCGCAGAAGCTACTCGAGCGGGCGGGAATGGCGGGCTGCAAGGCGGTCCCCACGTCGATGGAGGAGCGCATCAAGCTCTCGATGCAGAGCACCACGGCGAAGGTGGATGCTACGCTCTACCGGAGCATCGTCGACGGGTTGCGCTGGCTGACTCACACGCGGCCAGACATCGCGTTTGCGGTGGGCTATGTGAGCAGGTTCATGGAGGATCCGCGGGAGGACCCTGGACGGCGGTAAAGCGCTTGTTGTGCTACGTCCAGGGCACGGCGGAGTGGGGAATCGTCTTCCTCAAGCGCGGCGGGCTTCAGCTGAAGGTGTTCAGTGAAGCGCCGCCCGAGGCCAAGGAGGGCGCGCCGGGACTCACGGTTTTCAGCGACGCGGACATGGCGGGCGATGTGGACGGACGCCGGAGCACCTCCGGCGTGCTTGTCCTCCTCGGCGGTGCGCCGATCGCCTGGCAGTTGTTGAAGCAGAAGATGGTGGCCCTGTCTACGTGCGAGGCGGAATACGTGGCTGCAGCCACTGCGGCGTGCCAGGTGGTCTGGCTGCGACGGTTGTTGAGCGAGCTCACTGGTGTCGAGGCTCAGCCACCAGCGCTCAGGGTGGACAACCAGCCAGCAATTGCGCTGGCGAAGAATCCCGTCCTCCACGACAGAAGCAAGCACATCGACGTGAAGTTTCACTTCCTTTGTGATTGCGTCGATGGAGGGCAGCTGGTCATCGAGTTCGTCGACACTGGTCAGCAGCTCACTGACATCCTCACCAAGTCACTCGGGCGTCTTCGGTTCCAGGAGCTGAAGAAGATGATTGGCATGGTGGAGTTCAAGGGCTAGCAGCAGGATTAGGGAAAGATTGTTAGACATAATCTGCTGCCAACCCACTTTATTTACTCGGCATGGCCAGGGCAGGGAGTTGTCAGCTGCTCAGGCCAGGATGTGCGGCAGGGCATGGCAATAGGTCATTCCTGGTTGCTATTGATACACATCAGCAGGTAGTGGGCTGATGTATGCCACGATCTAGGAGTAGTTGGCTGTAGTCAGTCATGTTCTTTTGTACCTTGTAGTAGGTATAGGACTTGTATAAATATGTATGCAATGCAATGCAACAAGGGAGCTCTTGCCACCACATTTCAGAGTTCTTAGTTCAGCCAACGCTAAACCAGAGCAGGTGTTGTGTGTTCGTGTGTTCTCGAGCTCAAGCTCGTCTTCTTCTTTGGTTCAGAGAGAGGGTCGAGGGGAGGGTCGAGCAGGAGCTGCTCGTCTCGACGATGCTAGTATATAGCGTGAACAGGAACTAGGTAAAGGGCAACCCCTTGGACTGAGTGAAGGCGAACCCGGATTCAAAGTAACCATCAGCTAAAATGAAAAGGGAAATCATATCGCGCCCTCACTAGCTAAAATACCATGTTGTAATGTTTCAAAAGTCACGTAGTTAATACACTTAAAGTGAAGTGTATCAACAACAATTCAGTTTAAATTCATCATAGTGTCAGTGTCAGCACAAGATGAACAGTTTCAGGTTGACTGCTTGTCTATTTTGTTTCTTGGCATCTAGGATGGATTTCAAACTGAATTGTTGTGGCTATACTTAATTCTATTTGTACTACATAAATGATTTTTGAAACGTTGCAACATGGTATTTTAGCTAAGAAAGGTAACCTGGGCACCAAATCTGCACTCAAATAAAGATATATTATGCAATGAAGTATACTTCTGAGACATACCATCCTTCCAAGGAATGATGTCTGAGTCTGTGGTCTTTTCATTGGAGTTGTTACAGATGATCCAGGAGGTTTGAGGCTCTTTTGTAGTATAATCAATAAAGATGATGAATTTGATAACCAGTATGCAAGATCAGCATTGTTATCTTGTTTCTGAGAAATACTCAAATACATGATATTTTAGGAAGGTAAGAATAGTGAGATGATATCAGAAACTGAGCAAATGAAGAATTTAGGCTTGGTACTAGAAAGTTGTACCTGCGTCGCAGAACCAAAAATCTGAATCAATCGATCAAAAACATTTGTTCTGTCTGTCTCAAATATTCTCCAATGAAGAAGGCATTTGTATATGGTTATTGCAGCAACTGGCTTTCCTTCACTGAATCCAACATTTTCAACAACACAATTTATCAGTGCATCAACACTCTCCTGCAAGGAAAGTCAAATGAAACCATAAGTTGATTTATTTCCCTTTTAATAAATGCTTCTAGATATCAAGCATCAGCCAAGTAAATATACATTGTGTCTCTCAACGATGGATCTCCTTCCAAACTCCATAGGAGTGCCAAGAGGGGTCTGGATAGATTATTACAGTAAATTATAATAAAAATAAAAAAAGTTAGTGAACACCTATAAGGTTGATGCTCCACACCTGTTCATCAGAATGTAGGCTTCCATTAGCCAAATTCTGCAGAGTGGCAAATACAAAGAAGCATAAGAATCTGTGTATGCTACTTTTTTTCCTCGAACACAAAGGAAAGCTGTGCATCATTATATTAAAAAGAAAATGGGTAAGAGCATACAACATGTCCACGAGTCTTAGATTGTACACTCGCTTTTAAACTTAAATAAACACCGGCCTCAAACCAATGTGTATGTTAAATTTCCATGATGAGAGAGAGAGAGAGAGAGATTACTGATTTCCGATGCATGTTAAGCAAAGGCATATTATCAGGTCTTGCTTTCATAGACTGCTGCCTGAGAACATGGTTTTCTGCCGTGCTAGTCAACTTTTCTTGAAGGCTAATCATGAAAAAATTTACAACATGTAATGCCTGATAACTTTAAGGATAGAATCAACACTATTATGTAACGTCAGAAGAACCTTTCCATTGTGTTCTTCAGTTCATTTATCATTGACTCTGCATCTGTTGCTTTCTTGACTAATTCTTCCCTAGCTTTCTCTGTTTCTTCGAACTTCTGTTCTGCATTCTGAAGTTTTTCCTCAAAAGAGGCCACCAATGACTGGAAATGAGAAGAGAACAATATCATGAACTCAATTGAGGCTACAAACATTACTTGAATATCACATACTCTATCCGTTCAAATTTTGTTACATTGATACCTTAAGCTTCTCGTTTTCAGCAGTAAGCTCATTGACTTGAGCTGTATCAGCAAGAATCTCTGGTACTGCGGCAGCTTTCTCTGATGCTTCTTTGGCAGCTTCATGTTCCCTTTTCAATAGGTCCTTTGTGTCCTTGAGTTGCAATTGCAATTCCTGCAATTGTAATTGGAGCTTCTTATTTTCTTGTGTCTTAGCTTCTTCCACATCAGCCTGCACATACCATGCAATAGCAACTCAGTGATGGCCGAAGGTCATTTTTTTTGTCTTCTCTATGATGTTATCATGCACGTGATATCCTACTAGCAATCTTACAAATGCTCCATTGTTCACACTTTAATAAGACCATCCTCTTATTCTATTAATTACTACAAGATAGGTTTAATGTACATGACACACTAGAGAAGTTCATCGAGGTCGACAGGACTGAGGTACCAGGTTCTAGAAAGTAGGAAGAATGAACAGACACAGCTTTTTAGAAGAGGATGAAACGATTCTAACTTGAGAATGAACATACACTCCAAATTGTACTTTGACACAGACACTTTTGTTCAGGTCAAGTAATAGAGTAGGGTACCCTAGGGATGCAGTCAAAAGTATAGTACCAAGGCTTATGTCCCTCCTCTATGCATTTGACCAAACAAAAACAAATGTAATTGTAACTTGAATGACAAAAGATACCCTAATACGTTTCTCCAGCTGTAGTCGCCATGTAAGCTCCTCAACTTCCTTCTCTAGTTTGCTTTTGGCAGCCTGTAGAGCACCAGTCTCTTTTGCAGCCTGAAAGTAAAGGAACAAAGTGGCCAGGAGAAAATTGGTCAAGAAAGGGGATTTGCTATTTGCAATAACTATGATTTTTGTAAACCCCAATATATGCTTGTTTTGTGCTTGCATAACTGCAATGCATACAACTAAATAAATTTGTGTACTTACTGAGAAACTTCAGTTGAGGTCCAGGACAATGAATCTAACCATTGAGCTAGACGCCAAGGGCAAAAGGGACACAGAAGATAAAAGGAAGTCCAACAATGTTGAAATAATTTTTTTCTTACCATTTTGAGGTTTCGAAGTTCCCTTTTGGCCACTCTTCTTCTCCAACTGCACTGAGCTGTAATTGTGGCCTTCACCAGCCTAACGTATTGTGAGCGCAATAAATAACAGCGGCATCGACTCTGCAAGGAACAAGAACATACAAGATAGGGTAATGAACAAACATTTTTTTAAATGACCGGCAGGAGTTCTTCCCAGCATATATTAGTAGAGAAGAAGAGTTAGTTTAAAAATGAAAAAGAAGTTCAAGCAGGAGGAGGAAAAAAATATGTAATGAACAAACATGGATTTATGACTGACTGAAAGTGAAACAATCACTTGATGCTGTTGGCTAAGCTCAGCATCCAACTGGATACAAATTGTGCAGGCTGAATATAGAGATATGAGATCGCATTTTGGAGCCATACATCATTTGATTGTACTCTTATATTGTAAAGATAGATTACAGACAAAAGAACATCATTTTTCAAAGAGCAGTAGGTGTTTACAGATCGTTTACGTACCTGAATAATCACTGCAGCTTTTGTTTGCCGCTTCAAGCAGAGTTTGATGCGAGCACCCATACCACGTAAACAGGACTGGATATTGGTTGCCGCAGAACAGATTTCTACATAGTTTTTCCTTGCATAGTGCATACGGTAGCAGGTCTGCATTTTCAATGAAGCTGCCTCCCTACGAAGGTTTTCATAACACCTCCTTGCAATTGTTCCTTTGAAAACACCACAGTACAGGAGTCACACTTAGTAGAAGATCTCACAGGAAACAAAGAACAGAAGAATGGAAGTTCCCATTTCAATTTTCCTAGAAGAACATACCCCTGCATATTGCCTGGATTTGTGTACCACATTGTTGCAGCTCGATATATTTTTTGCGAGCCAGATATGACCGAAGTTTGCTTTGTATTTTTTTGGCAGAAAGTCCCAAAACTTCAGTTCTTAGAGCATCTAACTCTGCCATTTGACCAGCACGAAGAAATACTTTCGTTTTTCCTATCTGTGCATTTGAAATCAGAAAGTGAGGCACATAAAAGGAGTAACGGAATGTCATGTTAATATTTTGTCATTGTGACTTTCCAGATGCCGCTTGATTCTGAAATTCTGTTTGGGATTGGTATGCATTACAGGAATGTCTGTAAATAAACAATGTATGGGTAAATGCATAGGTTATCTGTTGAATGTTAACTTTTGTTTTCAGGACACTGGAATGGATTATTGAAAGGTTAAAGAACTAGAATATAAGTTAATAGTATAAAATGATTACTAGTTGTTCTAATGTACCTGATAGCCTGCAAGATTGGCTTTGTCAAGAAGCATTTTCGCAGCAGTAATTTCATCATGGCTGCAAAGTAAACACATAAGATATGCAAATACATTGAAAAGAAACACAGAATCAGTTAAGTACATCACAAATTTACCTTCGACCAAGGACTTTGGGTTGCAGAATACCAAATCGATTTACAAATTCATAAAATGTCCTCCTAGTAGGGTATCCCAGACAGCTTATCCTTATTGCCTCCAAAACTCCCTGTACAAAAAGAATGATGAAGTCTCACAATTCAAATGACCAATTCTTGTAAGATCAGGAAGATTTTCGTTAATAAGATTCCTACAATGGGGATGACTTTAAAAAAATTATCTTCCAGAAATCCTTTCGAAAATTATTTAGCAAAGAATAGTGGACACTTGCTGGAGTGACAATTATTTGTATTACATTAAAAAACAATTATCTGTATTCTTCTTTTCTTTTTCTAATTCTCAGGGCAGTAATTGCTTAACACAAAAATTGACTTCTGACTGCTTGCAGGCACTATGCTAAATATATCAACAGTCCAACAGACTTAAAAAGTGCTGGTGAAATATAGACCATTGAGTTTATGGAGGATGTTAATCAAGTAAAAAGCAAAAAAAAACTTATCTTAAGGTGTTCGTGAAAAAAGGTTGGATTATGCACAGCATAGAAATTTATTATGAAATAAAGAGATATCAAGGTCACAAATTTGATTTCCAGTAAATTTATCATCCTTATATAAAACCCGTTGACACATAAAAGAAAGACAAGATGTTTTAACTAGTCCTGTGTCACATGAAAATGCATTTCCAATTTAATAAATAAAATGGTCCACTCTGCTGTCCATAGATATATTAACCATGTACCAACTACTAGCAGTGCCTCTAGACATCTTTTTGATCAACTTCTTGCATGTTTATTGATACAAAAGAAGCACATTAGCATAACTTACCCCACAACGAAGCTGCTGGAGAACATTACTGTTCTCAAATATTGCTGGCTTGAGAACATTGTTTGGTTTTATGCACCGGATATAGTGTGGTTCTGTTGCACTCAGAGTTTCTAGCAGACTCTGCAATTGTAGCTGCAATACCATACACAAATAAGAGTCAATACCAAATACAAGATAAAGGAGTAGTGAAAACATTTCGCTTTACCTTGAAACTTGAGCCAATTGAAGTAAATTTTGTGGATTTCGTCGATTCTTCACATGGTGGAAAAAGACTTGAAACAAATAAACATTTTGAGGCATTTAACAAGACTTGATGTTCATTTACAGCATAATCTATATTTTTATCTAAAAAAAGGTCCGTTTGATAAGTGACCTGCAAAAGAAAGAGATACACATTACGCTGCCCACTTTAACAGTGTAAAGTATAATTGATGCACAACAAATAGCCAGCACAATAAACTAATAACTCTCCTGAGTCAAATACCAAATTGTTTATCTTGTGTTCTATTATGTACAGTAGTGGTCTGAGAAAATATGGGTAATATTCTTCAACAATTTTGAAGGTCAAACAATATTTTACAGGTTCCAGGAAAAACAGTAAGAGGCATACGCATATGCAGTTATGCACAAAATGTTGGTTCAATTGAAGCCCTGTTCATTCACCCTTCTTGTAGTTCTGCCTTGCTCAGTTGCCCCTAGCTGAGTCATATTCTGAAAATGATTTAAGCAGGTGCTATTTGATAATTAGCAGGTCAAAGTGTAAGCATTTTAAAATGACAGTTTTTTAGTACTCTGATTTCTTTTCTCGAAACGGCATGAGAGCTAAGTACTCTGATTTATCTGTGTGTATTTCACCTAGACTAGAACACCCTTGCTAGCCTTCCTCCAGCTGAGTTGTGTCAGACTGCATGCAGTCAAACTATTTTAACTTTGATCAGTAACATCTATATAAATTTTATATTTGTCAAACAAAATGCTGGTAGTAGTTTTGTTGCAAGAAATACTCTCATATCAGTAAATTCATGAGGTTTCACAAATATTTTGCAGTAGAGATTAACTTTCAAAGATTTGTATTATATACCAGGTCAATTTCCAGAATTGACGCTTCATTACACGAAATGTCATGTAGCACAGTAAGTCCCCAGATATGGTACATAGACAGTAATGATTTTAGACTGACCACATAATAACTACCATGAAAATATAAACCCCAAACAACCTTAATATTTAAACGAACATCAAGAACATGTTACCTACATTGCCAGCATAGTGATGAACAGTGAAGTCCGACCGTGAAAATTTGGGTTTACTGAAGTGAGGGTTGTCTTTAAATTTTTGATATAACTTCTCAGCAAATGTCTCGTGTGTTGAATTTCGCAACATGCTGAATCGTGAGAAAGAATTTGTTAGAAAAAGACGTGGAATCTGATAATAAAACATAAACAGATCGATAAAAACTTATTTGCGTATACCATGTCTCATCCAAAAGAGCAATTATTCCCCCAGGTTTCTACATGAAATAAATGAGAACAAGAAATGAGATTTCATAGCATGACCAAATCACCTAATGGACCAAGCGCTATATACATAATCTATAGATAGACAATTTACAGATATATTAAAAATGCAAGGACCAAAACAAGTAAGCAGCAGGCATACAAACATGCCATATTTATGCTTCAATATCCAGATGGAGATAAAGAGAGGAGAAATAGAAGATGGAGAGCTATGACATGCAGAAAAAATGTGATTGATAGATATATTAGTATTGAGTTGCATGCACTGAGCTAACAAGCTTAAGCTCATGTGAAAGAGTGGCCAACCAACACTCCCCTCATGTGGAGGCAGAGGTGTGTTAGGAGGGGCTCTTTCCCATGACCCTCTACCATTAGCCCCTCCTTCCAAGCTACTATGGCTGCAAACTTGCAGGGAGGACAAGGGCCATGCACCGAGCAGCAGTAGGGGACCCTGCCGCGGTGTTGGATCCACCCCTGCATGGAGGCTTCCTCAAGCCTTGTGGAATAGGAGCAAACAAAAATTCTTTTATTAAATTGCGTTAGTCGCGATTCAAACTCAAGACCTCTAGCCTTGTACAATATTGAGTTTTTTCTTATTGGAGTGCAATATTGAGTTGTATGCACCGACCAGTTCAACTCAAAAGCTTAAGCTGAGGGGGAAGGGTGAGCAGTTCACTAATACATCAACAATTAACATCCCAGTGTACAAATTAGTATACAAATATACTACCTAATCACTGATATTGGTAGGCACAACTCATCTTCTTTGTGAAAGATGGTAAATGGCCTTGAAACAGGAACGCCGACGCAAAATATTGCTTAATGTAGTTGCCAGTTAGCTCAAATTTTACATGTATCTGTCCTGCTTGATAAATGCCTCCACTTTTTATTATATGTCAATTGGTCAGACAACATTGCATCAAGAATCTGAATTCTTCACCTTCTCAATTAGATCTAGAATTTCTTGGTTGTCCACAAACTGGATATAACTCCAGTCAATTTCTTCTTTGGTGTATTCTTCCTGCTCCGTCTTAAAGACATGCTGTTCATGGGACATATAATGGTTAGAAAGGACTCACAGCTAAAGTAGTTAATTAAATAAACTAAACCGAACAAGGTTGAGTTGTCAGCATAGGATATTTTCTTGTTGTAACCTGATTAAAGTGTTGTTGGAGCTTCTCATTAGTTAGATTGATACAAAATTGCTCAAAGCTGCAGAACATCAAAATGTCAACATATAAGACTTATATTCTTTTAAACATGACATAAGCATATGATTATTCATGCAGTAATTACTATATCTCATATACTCCAAGAAAGAGCAAACAAAACAAAGGATTTCAATGAACAGAAAGGTTAGCAAGATCCCGCTGCAGCAATGCCATTAAGTTGCGCACATCCTCAAACTGGCAGGCATGGTCATCTATAATCCAGCCCACACCCCCATGGAGGAGCCGGGTCAAGCTGAGCCGAGAAAGTAAGGCGGAGGCTGTAGACCCGACGCACTACCAACGGATGGATCGTCGGAAGCCTCCACTGCCTCGTCCACACCTGGCCGGACTTGGCATTTGCGGTCGGGTTCGTGAGCCAGTTCATGGAGAAGCACACAGAGGAGCATCTCCAAGTAGTGAAGTGCATCCTACCTTATGTCATAAGGACCCTGGACTCGATCGGTGCTATGGGCGGCAAATTGTAGAGTGGCTAGTCGGCTACTGTAACAGAGACTTGGCTGGTGACATTGACATGAGGAAGAGCACCAACGGCATCCTCTTCTTCCTCGGTGACTGCTTGTTCAGTTAGTGATTGATAAAGCAGTGTGTGGTGGCTATTTCTTCCTGTGAAGCAGAGTATGATGCAGCCACTATGGATGTAACCCAAGCTATCTGACTAGCTCAACTGCTCAGCAATTTCCATGGGAACAAGCCTGATGCGGTCAAGCTTAAGATGAACAGCAAGTCCACCCTGGCACTAGCGAATAATTTTGTCTTCCATGAAAGGAGCAAGCACAGTGATCTCTAATATCATTTCATCTGGGACTGCATGGAGGAGGGAGCATTAGTGCCAGATACATCAGCACCAATGAGTAGCTCACTGACATCCTAACCAAATCACTTGGCGAGTCAAGTTCCAAGAATTGTGCACAAGGATTGGAGTGATCAAGAACAGTCCGAAGCAGAGCACAGGGATTAGGGTGAATTGATAGATAAGTAATCTCTGTGTTCAATTATCTTCATTATTAGTTGTTGCTGCTGCTGTCGACTTTGGAGGGACAGCACCATACTCTTTTGATCAGCAACAGTAGGTAGTATGGTAGAAGGTATTGTACAGTGTAGTTGGTAGATGAGACCGACTACAATAGTGGGTGTTAGACATCATACCTGGACAGGTATACAATTGCTGCCTAGCTTGTATATATAGAAATCTTAACAGCTCTCAATTCCTGGTGTGTGCGCATCTTACCTCCTCCATTGCCAACAATATTCAGCCTTGAAAGAGGGTTTTCCCAAAGCATTATTGCATTTGTTTGATTTATGTGATATCACTCGCTTATCAAACTTTGGATCTAGGCTGCATAAATTTTACTCCTAGATACCATGAACCCCGTTGATTTTTCCCATGAACCTAAAGATGGACAGACTTTTCCCAATACTTAAGTTCTTCGGTGTATCATACATGAATGGTAAAGTAGATCTACCAAGACTGGTATATGTGACTTCTATGAGTATGTGAACATAAGCAAGCAGATTAAATGCAAAAGCATACCAGTTAAGCACCTGTTTGTCAAGAAACTCTCGAAACCATAAATGTCCAGGACACCAATTAAAATCTTTGAATCAGGATCTTGACCAATTGAACTATTGATTTTATTTACAAGCCTGTAAAGGTCAAAAGCTCAATTGTTGTAAGTACTATTTGCCTACACCAGTTATAGTACAATAATATACAGCAGCATAGGAGAAGCATTTCAAATGATGATTTTCAAACGTACCAATCAAACAAACGTGAGTAAACAATCCTAGCCAATGCATCTCTACTCAAAGCTGCAGCTCGTGGGTCTAAATTTTTTGTAATACTCTCCCCACGTGTTGCCATTACACGCTTACACAAAGATTCCTCGAGACCTTTTTCATCACACCTGAATAATGCCAGAAGATGTCCATATAAGGGATGCAAAAAGAACTTGTGTAAATTTCATAAACAGAAGTACTAAAGAAATAAAAGTACATGAAAAGCTCAGCTGCTGTCTTAAGATGAAATTGGGAATTCTCGTCTTTTGGTACTGAAGAATCGTCTTCACTTCCTTCTGCAAATTCTACGTTACCCAAATGAAGAATAGCAGCCACAACTCTAAATATTGCATCCTGAAATATAGAAATTTGCATGTAGAAGATTGTTCGTCTGCTAGTGGTGTAGTAAATTGATTGCTGGTAAAATCTTGGTTTTACCTGTTCGTCAGAACTCATACCCACAATACCCATAGCTCTTCTGGTTTCCATGTATTCTTTGGAATCATCCAGCCCATCAAGCGCAATACAATTGGACTGGTTGAGATAGTGAAATGATCTGGGATCTCCCAATTTATATTTCTTGCAATCCTGATAAGCATATTCAAAGCTACATATAATGATATAGACAAACAGATCGACACATAATGTCAAGAGGGGAAAAAAACTTATGAAGAAACACTTAGTTGGTAACTAATCTTATAATATGGCATCTCAACTTATCAAGATTCCACGAATGCATCACCCATATAACTTTCTTGAAGAATGAGAGATGACAAACGTGCAGCTTTTCTCCTCTGTTTAGATATTCTATCTTAGACCCACTAGGACCTGCGGTTCCCTTCCTGCTTTGGATATCTCAGTCCTCCGGCTGCTTGGTTTGTTGTATATTCTCTCCCTTTGTACAGGTTTCTGTTTATTTCTTTAAAATAAATAAATAAAATCCTACACTGGGGGCTTCCCCTGCTGTGTTTTCCGTTCAAAAAAAAATAGAACTTTCTTCAATTAGTTTTAGCCTATTGCTACAGTTCTCTGACAGTATTACAATATGGAATAGTATCACTTAGTCAGCTACCAAACTATCACTGTAACAAACAAACTCAGTAGTATTGTTGCAAGATTTCAGAAAAGCAGTTATAGAGAATATGTTCTTACTTCTGGTGGTGCAGAACATAGCATATAAAAGCAGTGGTAGTTTCTTTCTGGATCAGATATTTGACAGACACGTGATCTTTCTAGAAGATAGGTCCTTATAGCAGCTCCTGATATCTTCCCGTTTGCATCAAACTGAATCTCAACAAATTTTCCAAAACGACTGCAAAAAGACAAAGATAAATTGAAACACCAAACCACGAAGTTGCATAAGCAGTTTCGTAACCACCCAAAAATGTGGAGCATTGATGCGGTGCATTTGGTTCATTACCTTGAATTATTGTTCCTGACGGTTTTTGCATTGCCAAATGCCTCAAGAACTGGGTTGGACTGTCAAACAAGTAGGCGAATTAGAAATATATTTAGGGCTTCCCGTACTGTTTTCGCTAAAAAAACACATAGGTGAATTAGAAATATATGCAAATGATGCACTGCTGCTTCTTAATACTTAAAGAGGATAATAACACGTTTGATGATTTGGTAGCATAAATTTCCTTAAAAGGAGGTGCATAAGGTGACAGCCAATCAAACTGAGTTAATTCCAACCCAGGCACAACAACTTTCCTAGTTCTTAGGTAGACCATAGTAGTACAGTACTTGTGCTAGCAGCAAAAGAAAGAACACGAACGTAAATGTGCCAGTGCAAAACACACCTCCAGGATCTGTTGCTGCACTGACCTTCCTTCAGCTTGAGGTTTACCACCCATGAAAGCAAGATATTGCATAAGACTTTTAGTGCTTTCGGTCTTTCCTGCTCCACTCTCTCCACTCACCAATATTGCTTGGCTTATATGATCATTGATCATAAGTCTGTGTAGAGGAAACATAGGGAACTTCACAAGGATTTATATGTAAGAATGTGACACATTTAATGATCTGTTCATGAGGAAAACACACCTGTACGAACGGTCAGCGATGGCGAATGGATGGGGACTCAGCTCACCAAATTCTGCTCCTTTGTAAATTCCCATCATATCATTGTTATATAGGTGAGGAAGCCTTTGAAATGGGTTAACAGCTATCAAGATATTCCCGGTATACGTCTGGAAGAACAGTTCAATCCATTAGAGAGTCTGAAAAATCATGAATAAGATCGCAAATTTGCAAACTCATGCCAGGTACGAAACACTAAAAGAACTAAGCTATAATGGACCAGTGTCAAGAATCACCAAATTCCCATTATCTATTGGCATTCATGTTTCAGTGTTGAAGGAGACCAATGTTTAAGAAAAAAAATGATAGCATAATACTTCTTATGGGTGAATTAGATAAGGCCTGGCAGGCAAACCCATGACAAGGGGAAAATGAGCACAACAGAATCAATGTAGGAAGTATAAGATGGGCATTGGCTCTGGAGAGAAAATGTTAGTCGATGCAAGCCTCACTGAACCTAAACCTCATATGATCTGTTGTTTAGAATAACGAGACATTATAGAGAGGTAGGAAACAGATATGCTCCTGTTTGCATCAGGGATGATGTGTTGAGAGACTCAACTTACATATATTTCATTTAGCATAAATCTAGACTTTAGGTTCTGAAGCACTCCTGGTTCATGTAAATATGCTAGCCTTGTCATATCCTCCACACCACCACGTGGAGACTCTGTATCCTTGGGGTAGGCACTTGACACATTAGCAGTCACCTGCAGGAGGATTGTGACATCAAATTAAACTGAACATACTGTGTTCCATATAAGCAGAGAAGAGAATTGTTCCCTTTTTATTTAAACAAAAATCAAATTAAATTTAACATGTGGATTCTAGAGTTTTTGATTTGTCTAAACAAATAATTCGAAGGGGCTGCAATTTTGTAGCCGTTGTTTCATAAGTCACAATCATCGGGTAGTCAAGTCAAGAAACAAAGTGTTGAGCAGTTAATTACCTTCTTTCCAGAGGTGCAGTTGACGACAAGTTCATCCCCATTGATCTGTTCCACCAAGCCATCCATCCAGGCCTCATCTGGGTCCTCAACCCAGACATGAGAGCCCACAACAAAGCGGCTTTTCGACGCCTGCAAGGAACAGACATTAATTAAGCACATACATATTTATTGTTGCATTGCATAATGGGGTGACGGACGGTGATGGCAACTTCAAAGTGCCCGATTGGGATTGGGATATATGGAAATGTACCACGAGGCCAGGATCACAAGAAGTGAAACGAGCGTACGAGAAGATAAGAATGAGCGAGCATTGCAGTG
>JALGXP010000021.1:223264-248636 GCA_023333625.1 Bothriochloa decipiens | reverse complement strand
AGTGAAACGAGCGTACGAGAAGATAAGAATGAGCGAGCATTGCAGTGTTGCATTCGGCCATATCAGCAAACATTTGGAGGGGGTGGGTAATAGAGGCGAAGCGAGGCTCGAATCGATCATGAGGCGAGGCAAGGCAAGGCAAGGCAATGCAGCAGCAGAAAGGGATAAATAAATAAAAGAGGAGAGATTTTGATCTACATAAACAGGCATGCATGTATACCATTGCGACGGCGACGGAAGAATCAGATGGAGAGCGGCGGCATCAAATTAACCCACGACGCAGCGGCAGCACCACCGCAGGACGGCGGTCGCGAGACGGAGAAGGGGATCAAATTGGTAGAATCCCCGGTCCCGGCATTTCCCTGGACCGTCGTCGTGGACGCTGCTGGTTGCGTTTGTTTGGGCGTCCCTTCACTACTATTTTTAGCAGCGATGCTAGCTGGAGAGAAGGCAGAAGAAGCAATGAGGGAAGAGAGGGAAGGAGGCCTGGACCTGGAGGGTGGTGGTGGTACTTGGCAAAGGAGGAGGTGGAGGAGGAGGAGGACGACGGGGAGGCGCCGTCGTGGGCTCGTGCCGCGTTGGCGTTGGCGTCGAAGAAGAAACAGCGCGCGGGACTGGAGCTCCCGGGCCTCCGGCGGTCCGCCCCACTGCGCTTCCGGTCCCATCTTCCAAGCCCATGCCCGTGGGCCATTGGTCCTTTTTCTCACAGAAAAAAAACGGTGATTGAGAATTTATTTTCGTAGAATTTTTTTTAAAAAATATTTTCTTGGAAACTTATAAAATAGAGATATAGATCCAGTACTCCCTCTGTCCCTCATTTAGTGTCGTTTTAGACTCTGACCAGGTGCATAGCAGCAACAGTGAATATGAAGAGAGAGCTCAAACCAGAGCTTCCGCTGCCGTCGCCGCCGCCCAACAGCAGCCGCCGCCGGTCTCTTCCGTTCTCTACCGCGTTGGTCCCCCTCCCTTATCCTCCGACATCATGTTAGGGGCTGAAGAGAGTGGGAATCCATTGTTTTTAATAAGTTTTTTTCGATCGAGTCTTAGGGTTAATGTTTCTCCATGTCAAATTGTTTTTTAACATCCATACCAAATTGTTTGGTAATGATGATTTATCTTCTTCTTCTCTTCTCTGGTGACGGTGAAGAAGAAGGTTGGAATCGTCTTCTCCATGACACCTCCATTGAAGATGAGGACGACAACTTCGGCATCAACATTTACATCGACATGACGGCATTTTCGGACGGCGACATCAAAGCGGAGATGATGTCGCCGTCATGGAATAATTTTCTCCGGTCTCTTCTCCGTTTTGTTGTGGTTAGATCTGGCCACAGTGAAGGACTAGGGAGAACAATTTTTAGATCAGTCTTCCTCAATCTTCGGTGGCAGAAAGAAGAAAAAAGAAAGATACCAGAAAGAAGAAGAAGATCTTTAATTCCACCTACACGAATGTTGATCGTTGTTCGTTAGGCATCTGTGCTCAGGCCGTCGTTCGTTGCCGAGTGTTTGCCTGTGCAGTCATCCATAGTTAGGTATTGAGTTGTGCTTTTCACAGCATGGGTATTTTATTGTAATTCGGATTACTTGTAATTTCTTGATGTACCTACCTATCATATAATATAATTCTTCTTTCGTCGCAAAAAGAACGAATATGAAGAGAGAGGGCGTCCAGATGCACAGCAGCAGCAATGAATGGGGACACTTGAATGCTATGCTAAAACAACACTAAAAGAGGGACAGAGGGAGTATTTATCGTGCAGTATATTTTTTCCAACAAAAATGTAAACCTATGATCGAGTCTTTAGGTTAGTGTTTCTTCATGTCAAATTATTTGATAATGGTGATTTATCTTCTCCTTCTCCTCTCCAGCGACGCTGAAGGGCAAGTGAAATTTCCTGGTTTGCTTTTGGCTAATTGATAAAACCTTAGGACTAACGTTAGTTCTAAGTGGATGATTTAGATAAGATGGACCTTACCAAGTGAAGAGCTTATTGCGAATGAGAAATGACATGAAGTTATGTAACCAAGATGGTGAAGATCAAGATGAGGTTTGGCTCGATGGAGCACTTGGGTGTGTGAAGGACAAGTCGAGGCTTTGAAGCGAAGAACCATGCAATGGTGAAGTTTGAGCAAGACTTGGTGTCGATGGACCAACTCAACGGTGAAGAGCAAGTAAGGTCAAGATTGATGGACCAAGAGGGTTACATGATGAAATGAAATGGATCATGTCACTTGGTGACTTGACGGTTGATGGATGGAAAAGCAAAATGGGCTCAAGGCAAAGATATAAAGCGATAGGGTCATTTTGTTTTGCACTCAATACACCATAGAGGGTGTGAGTGATTTAAGATCGATAACTGAATTATGAAGAGGGGAAGTCTTTGATAATTCATTCATGTTGATGCATTAGGATCTAGTGCGCTAATGAAAAAACCTTTGAAAATGATTGTGAAAATGCTAACACACATACACATGGTGATGTACACTTGCTAGTGTTGGCACATTTTGCAAAGGTGGTGGAGTTTGCAGGATTCAGCGCTTTCGAAAAATGAGATGGCTATTTTCTATTGCGCCGGATGAAAATTGTTGGTGAAATCATGCTAACGTCTAAGGTGCGTCCGGAGGCAGCATCCGGAGGTCGGGTTGATTTACACCCTCTCTGGACGCAGTACAGAGCTACTGTGTAGCGTCCAACGGTGGGCTTCGGATGCGTCCGACGCCCCGTAACAGCTAGTTTCAAATCGAGGATTTGGCGCGCGAAAATTTGTAAGCGTCGGACGCGTTCGACGTGGTATCGTTTGGCGCGTCCGACGATCCTGATAATTGTGGTTGAGGGGTGTAACGACTCTTTTGACTTGTGGGGTGTTATAAATAGATGGTGGCTGGTTGTGTGCCATAACCCTCAACTTTCTAATATTCTTGACATCCTCTTGAGCTAGAGCAAGCCCCTCCTATTCATCTCTCTTGCTTGATTGCGAATCTTGAGTGAAATTGAGTAATTCGAAGTGCATTTGTGAATTATTTGGTCGATGGATTTCTTGTTACTCTTAGAGAGTACCGCTCCTAGCCGGCTTGGAGATTGTTGGAGGCGTTGGGAAGAGTTGATGATTATTCTTGCCCACCTCCGTTGTGATTTGTGAGAGGTTCTTGTGCTTTCCTCGATGGAGTGCCAAAGCAACTCTAGTTGAGTATCTCACTTGAAAGTGATGTCTTGTGGTGCCTTTGCGGAGGCGTGACTTGAGGGGCCTTGGCTTGCGGGTAAAAAACCGGGGAACCATCTAGGTTTTGGTCGACACAATTGGAGACATAGTTTGTTGGTGATTGGCTTCATCTCCATATTATTGTCATTGTGATTGATTGATTATCATTTTGGTGATTGGCAACATCATCTCTTCACCGTTGGTATAAGAATCTCCATCCTATCTTGTATTTACTTTCTAGCGTATCTTGTGTAGCTCGTGTAGATTAGTTAATCTTACTAGCTCACTAGTGTAGAAAGCAATGACATAGCCTTTGTGTGACATAGAGATCATAATATACTAGAATTATCATTAGAAGGCTTGCTCACCATCTAGACTAGGCAAAACCCGCTTATACACTATTTGTTTTACTAATTAAGTTTGCCTAGTGTTTTGTAGAAATTTTTATAGGCTATTCACCCCACCCCCTTAGCCATCTAGGGCCTTACAACGAGGTTGAGATCGTCTTCTCCATGACGACTCCATTGAAGATGAGGGCGACAACTTCAATGTCAGCATCTTCATCGACATGATGGCATAGAGATATTTTCAAACAGTGACATCAATGCGGAGATGATGTCGCCGCCATGGAATAATTTTCTCCGGCCTCTTCTCCATTTTGCTGTGGTTAGATCTGGCCACAATAAAAAATTAGGGAGAATAATTTTTAGATCAGTCTTCCTCAATCTTCAGTGGCAGAAAGAAGACACCAGAAAAAAGATCCTCAATTCCGCCTAAATGAATTTTGGCCATCATTCGTTGGGCTCTCAGGCCGTCTTTCGTTGTTGAGTGTTTGCATGTGTTGTCATCCATACTGTAAAGCAGGTCTTGAATTGTGCTTTTCATAGCATGAGTATTTTATTGTAATTCAGAGTAGTGTTTGTAATATATTGATATAACTAGCTATCATATAATATAATTCCTCTTTCATCGCAAAAAAATTATAACCTTTTTAACTTATTATATATATAATATTTGTAAACTTTGATCAATTTTATAAAAAAAATATGTTAACATCTACAACATCTAATAAGTATAATATCAAAAACATATATCTAATAAACCTAGTTTGATGTTATATATGTTCGTCATTTTTTAATAAATTCAATCGGAGTTAGAAAGTTTAATTTAGAACAAATGGTCGATATTATATTTCCAGGATGATACTGTTATTCATCTGAGTAAAATTTACCAACGGTCCTCAAAAATTGTCTAGAGGTGTCGTTTTTGGAATCTTAAGGTTGTAACAAATCCCATTGATCCAAACGAACGATTATCTTATCCACTATCATATACGGCATTCAATTTGGTGCTTGCATATATCTTTTGAGTTAAAACTTTCTTGTGGCTCGCCGTATGAGAAATCTATTGGCTAGACGCAAGCAATCACTGTTACACCTCTACGACCAGGACCCTGAGACCGTTGGCCATATCATCGTGTCGCCAAATGTGGTGGGCTGCCCTTGCGGTACTCGACGTCGACACTTTGCATGTGGGCGATGACTCTGTTCTAGCCTGGTGGGAGCAGTGGTGTCGGGGACGGCACGGTGACAAGAGGAAGGAGGCTGAAATCCTATTCGCTCTGGTGGTGTGGAAATCTGAAAAAAGAGAAATACAAGATGCTTTTCAGTTGCTAGCCACCGTCCGTCGATGAATCCAAGCCCGGACATGCAAGCTTGGTTGTCTAGTAAGTTAATACTAATAAATATATCCGTGTATTGCAACGGGAGAAAAAATCGAAGCATTCGATCCAGGTGTGGGAATCATTCCGACATCATGTATTTGCCCTAGCCTGTTGGGAATGTAGGTGTCCGAGAATGAAAGCTCGGCAACAGAGCAGACGGGAAGAAGTACTAAAATTTATTATAGTAACTTATATTTTATGCTTTTACAATTTATTATTATGATGAATATCACATCTATGATATAAGTTAAGCCTCACAATAAATAACAATGCCTTATTAAACATGTATCAAAATTAAATACGTCTTGGTATAGTTTTTCTTCCATTGCAAAGCAGATAGTTATTTATACATAAATAAATATATTATAGCCTTATAGATTTGTTATACTGTTCATATGTTTCAATGACTCAATATCGACCTTTGTAGATTTTTTGACATATCATATCAACTTTTGTAAGTTTTTTTGTCGATGCATTAGGATTGATCTATCCGCCGATGATTATGCAGGACATCTCTTGTCAGGGATTACATACTGTTCAATATTTCAGTTTATAAAATAATTAGTTGTATCATTGAGTACTCCATATTTAATACAAATAAGCTTTTTTTATCAAAACTATATAGATGGTGTAAATCTTTCTCCTCAAAAGTAGGGGTTATGTAACGAGGCTTAGTCTTGGGTAGGACCAGACAACGAAAAATCAGTGAAGGTTCGAGGGAACTCACGTTGAGGACATCCCTTGTGTATTCGAATCTATATGCATGCAATATATGCAAGGATAATTTAACACACTATAGACAATGCACCACCTAACAAGAATCATAATATATATGGATAGATCATTTTTTATGAAACTAACAAAACTGGTTTGGTAATTTTCTAATTTTTCTTTTTTTTTGAATTTTGCAAGATTTCTTATATTTTGCATCGGGAACCCGATCTATTTAAAAACTATTAAGGCCCTTCCACCTTTTCTTTCTTCCTTATAATTTTAGATCTGGAACCTTGTATTTCTTTTTATTATCTTTCTTACTTCATATCTCTATTGACAACGTAACTTAGTTCTTACCGTGTACGTACTTCCTACCGAGCCACGGAAATAATACCGAGCGGACAGATTTTTGACGGAGAGAAATTTTGGCCTTTTATTAGTACGGAGGATAGATAGTCGGCTAAGAACATGTGTAAAAGAGGAAGTCTGTGCTTCATGCATTATCCAACCCTTCCAATGTATGGAGTAGCGCCTATGCGTATTTATAAAAACTCTTTGAGAAAAAACGCATATCTGATTAGCTAGGGTCTTTGTTTCAATTACTCCATATACCCAATCTTCTCTCTCTTTCCCATAGACAACACAATACGTCATCGTCGATGCCTCGGCGGGTGCATGCAGTACAGGATACGGAATCGTCAAAACTAGAAACCACACGCGGCGTTGCCGCGTGCTGCCTGTGTCCAACCAGAGCCCGTGATGTGTGAGTCCATTGTCCATATGTGTGTGCCTCGCATCCTTTGATCTCTTGTTGGAGCAAACCAACACATAATCTTTATCACAATTGAAATGGTTATCGAGGATGCCCCTAAATTATTATTTTTTGCGAAGAAAGGATGCCCCTAAATTATGAAGGTCGTGTTTCTCTGAAAGTCTGAAACCAAGCCTGGAAATACTAAATTCATTGAATTAGTGATAAGTTACTATACACAATAATAAGAACTAATTGAGTCTAAAAAATAATAAGAACTAATTATCAGTGTTTATGTTCAGATTTGGATTTTCAAAAGTATGGACGAGAGATAAAGTAATAGAGCATCTTTATCAAACAAACACGCGCTAGCCCATCTTAGTACGATCTGAAGGGCATGGCATCTTGCTGCTAGCTGTGGGGGCAAGTTGAATTATAATCGATGCTCGAAGCAAATTAAAGACTTGTCAAAACCCGTCATCTACCTCTGGTTTCCTGCAACTGCACACATGATTTGAATAAAATCATTTTGTAAACAAAGGAAAGTGCAACAACATGACACATTCATATTGAAACTAATGAATCTTATCCATCTCTGGCTTTCCATCAGACCACTAAATATACTTGTCAAGTTGGCCACCTCTAGCTTTCTATCAGAACATTAAATATTTGCATGATTTGGAACTCACCATTTCATAAATAAATACCGAGTACAGTAGGACTTCACACAATAGGAATAGAACCAAAGTATGAAACAACAATGATTAAACCAAGCATAACAAATGTGTCAGTAGTAATTTTTACAGGCCCCCTGTAGCACATGGATGTCATTTTAGATAAATTAAATTTGCCAGTAAAAAAGTTGCTATGCTAAGAGTGGAAGCCGCATCGATATCAGTATTCATATTGTAGGAATTATCTTCTTATTTAATAAATGATATATTTATAGTAAATCATTGCCCATGCTGATGGAAAAAAGCATTAACTCAAAAACAAATGATAATAACTATTGACGTTTGAAGTACGATATCTTTAGGCTATTGGTAGTTTTAAATTCTACCTTTTTCCCCATAACTACACATAATGCTATTTGGAATGTGAAACTTCGACAATTGCTAACTGAAACATATATGGTTATTCAGATTTATTATAATCAGTGTTTTTTTTTGGTATGGATTGGATGGTGTGGTTAGAAATAGCTGACACTTGACTACTTAAGACGATATATTCTTACCTTTTTATAAATGCAAGAATAATATATGAGTATCGTCACCACATATTTAACCTGAAGTACAGTAAAGCCTAGGTGGATAAATGAGTCACCCATAATTCACCAAAATAGACAATAATAAGTTTACTTGTATTTATTAGCTATTTTTTCAATATCTAAGCAATCAATAATCAATAATGATAATAAATATGTTGTGATTTACTTATGTTGTGACCTTGTTGATCACTCCTAAATGGTATTAATAACATTATTAGATTAATTAATAAAATGGATATGTAATCAGCTTCGCTTTCTGTCCCTAATCCTATCATAGGAATGAACTTGGGAATTAGGGTGTCAAGTATCATTGAGGAGAGGTGTGAAACAAGAGGACGATGAACACACCGTTTTGGATTTCTGGATTATGTAACGAGGCGCCATGAGGACCTGCGTGTGGAGAGGTGTTCTGTGCATCAGTTTTAATTGAACTTCGATGCCCAGGCACAAGGCTGCCAGCAGCTTCCAGGAGAGTTGGTGCACCAATCAAAGAACAGAGTATATCTTGGGTGTAGTCCCCATTCCATCAATTGAACATTTGAACTGAAATCACTGAACTCATGTCAATCTCATGCCAAGCACAACTTATAGAGATGGGGACAGTAAAAAACTCAGCAACTAAATATTGAAAAGAAAGAAAAGAACAAGAAGAAGAAATGCATACCTTATGCCCATTTCCTCGAACACATTGAGAGCATCATTGACGTTTGTATTGAGGCCAATGATAGTCAGCAACAAGGAGCACAGGGGAGGAGGAGGTGCACGGAGGCTGGAGTCTGGAGATGTCCTTGCCATGAGCTTCCTAGCCTCTGGAGGCCCTTTCCACTTGAGCGCAGGAACCTGCCTGTCATCTCCGTGAGTAGGGGCAGCCGCCAGCCGCAGCGCAATGCCCGTAGGAGGAGGTCGGGCTACTCCATTTTGGGACATGAACAGAGCTCAGGGCCAGCCTTCTAGGTCGACGATGGTCGCCGGCCGTAGCAGTCCTTAAGCCCCTGCCGACGTGCGTAGCCGTAGGGAAGCTTTGGTGGTGGGCAGCAAACGGGGCCGGGGGCTGCAGCTGCCGCGCCCGTGCCAGTTTTCGGGACCCTCTAGCGCAGGAGAAGAGGGGCTGACCGTCGCTAGGGATCGGCCGCCGTCGCACCGCATCGCCTGGGGGCGGGTGCGAACGCGCTCGAGCCCGACGCAGGGGACGACGGCGAGGGGAACGGGCAAAGTATCGGCCCGTTAAGGCTCGCGATGGGCCGGGTCGATGATAAAGCCAGTGACGGACCCGACTTATCCCCAATCGGACGGTCTTGATGGTTTGCTTGCCCGATCCGACGGCTTGCAGGTTAACGGGCGACGAGGCACTATCGAGTGCCCGCTTTTGTTGCAAAAGTCGTATGGAGAGACTAGAAACATAGCGCGGCTTTGCCGCGCCTTTCATGAAGTTGGCCAGTGTATCAGATCATGCTGATATCTGACATGGGTATATTCTGTGTGTTATATATCTTGATCCGATGCTAATTAACTCATGAGAGTGGATCTGTTAGTTTGTACATTAAGCCCAAATTCTCTTCTTTATCAAGTTCGGCAGAGCACCTGATGACCATTTCAAAAAAAACCCAAGTAATAATAAAAAGATAATTTGCTCATTAGAAAAAAATATTGCATGTGAAACTTGAATTTATGGAAAGCTACTATTCGGAAAGTATTAGATGTTGTAGGCTTGGGACACAATGTTGAGTGTAACTTGTCGAGTTGTTCTTCCACTTCCAGTAGGAAAGAAAAAGCATAGGATGGTAAGAAGACATGCAAGCAATTGTTATCTGATTGAAAATGCTACCCCTATGTGGAATCAAAGTATAAAAGCAGTAAAGCACAGAGAAGAGAATGGTGAAAGCTCAACTGGAACACATGGGCCTGCAAATCACAGGCGCGCAGTATTAGACTTAATCTGCTGCTCCCCCCGATTTTCTCCCTGCAAGCGGTCGAGGGGCAAATAAAAGGATAACTCATGTTGCCCATGCCTTTGGCACTGTAGCAGCATGGCATTAGGCCATGCCTAGTAATTTGTAGTAGTACACCAGCAGGTAGTAGGCTGGTTATATCATGTACTAGCAGTAGGTATGGCTGAGGTCAGCCACGTCCTCTGTACCTTGTAGTAGGTGCATGACTTGTATATATATTCAATCCATGGCAATGGAAGAGAGAGTTCAACAGGCCAAACCATTTTGGGAGGCTCAGGTTTCAGAAACTGAAACCTTGAGTAGAGTGTGTGTGTGTGTTTGTTGTGTTCAGTGAAGCTCTTGCCCCTCACATTTCGTCCAGGCAGCTGGCCAACGCTGGTGCTTATGGGTGTGCGAGTGTGTGGGAAGACAGAGCTCAGCTCTTCTCCACTCGAGGGCCTCGCCTCGAACCTGGTCGGTAGCTAATGCTGCCAGTCGTCAGTGCCACTGGTCGGCACCTTCTCAGGTGGTCGGCGATGGTCGATGCTAGGTCCAAGCACCAACATGCACTGCTGCGACCTCCCTTCTTATCGCCAGAGTGCGACACCGACGAAGGTTGACTCAATGTCGAATGGCACGGTGTTGCTCTGCCAGGGCCTCGAGGCATAGACATAGAGCAGTTCAACAGTAAGGACACATCGGAGCGTGCCTTTGTGCTTGAGGCGGAGTACATCACGGCAGCCACCGCGGCATGCCAAGTCACTCGGGCATCTCAGGAACCGAGGCAGAGGATTGGCATGGTTGAGGTTAAGGGTTAGCAGCAGGATTAGGGAAAGAATGTTAGACTTAATCTGCTGCTCCCCCTCGATTTTCTCCCTGTAGGCGGTCGAGGGGCAGGTAAAAGGACAGCTCAGGCTGCCCATGCCTTGGCACTGTAGTAGCATGGCATTAGGCCATGTCTTGTAGTTGGTAGTAATACACCAGCAGGTAGTAGGCTGGTTACATCATGTACTAGCAGTAGGTATGGCTGAGGTCAGCCACGTGCTTTGTACCTTGTAGTAGGTGCATGACTTGTATATATATTCAATCCATGGCAATAGAAGAGCTAGTTCGGCAGGCCAAACCATTCTGGAAGGCTCAGGTTTAAGGAACTGAAACCTTGAGTAGAGTGCGTATGTGTTTGTTGTGCTCAATGAAGCTCTTGCCCCTCACATTTCGTCCAGGCAGCTGGCCAACGCTGGTGCTTGTGGGTGTGCGAGTGTGTGGGAAGACAGAGCTCAGCTCTTCTCCACTCGAGGGCCTCGCCTTGAACCTGGTCGGCAGCCAACGCTGCCAGTCGTCAGTGCCACTGGTCGGCACCTTCTCAGGTGGTCGGCGGTGACCAACACATGGTATCAGAGCCGTACACATCGTTCGGGCTTAGCAGCCGGCGATGACGGATCCCACTGGAGCTTTGCCGGACAACGGCGGAGATGCAGAGAGGCAACTCCAGCCGGTGGCACAGCCGGTAGAGGTGCGTGTGGTGAGGGAGTACAGCAGGAGCAACTCCTAGCTGATGCTCACCTGCACCAACTACGGCGAGTGGACCGTGCAGATGAAGTGGAAGCTGCGCGCCCGGAAGTGGTGGGCGTGGTGAGGGAGTACAGCAGGAGATGCAGAGAGGCAACTCCAGCCGGTGGCACAGCCGGTAGAGGTGCGCGTGGTGAGGGAGTACAGCAGGAGCAACCCCTAGCCGATGCTCACCTGCACCAACTACGGCGAGTGGGCCGTGCAGATGAAGTGGAAGCTGCGCGCCCGAAAGTGATGGGCGGCCGTGGAGACTGGCGACGCCGGAGAGGATGCGGAGGTGGGCGTCATGGAGGTGCTCATGGCATCCACTCCGAGCGAGTTCCACGAGGCGCTCGGGGCCAAGAAGACGGCGAAGGAGACGTGGGAGGTGCTGGAGTCATTCCACATCGGCTCGGATTGAGCCAAAGCGGGCCAAGGTTCAGCAGCTACGTCGGGAGTTCAACGACATCCGGTTCAAGTCCGGGGAGTCAGTGGAGGACTTCGCCCTATGGCTCTAGTCGCTCGCCACTCAGCTGGCCACCTTCGGCAAGCTGCTGGAGGACGAGGATCTCATCAGCAAGCTCCTGTGCGTGGTGCCTCCCAAGTACGCCCAGCTTGCCCTGTCCATCGAGACGATGCTAGACTTGTCCACGCTGACGCTCGAGGATGTGGTGGGGCGGCTGCGAGCGATGGAGGGTCGCGGTTTGGCGAGGCCAGAGCGGGAGGACAGCAGCTAAGTGCTGCTGACCGAGGAGGAGTGGACTGCACGCATGAAGCAGCGGCGGCTCCTCTGGCCGCGGTGGTGACCGTGGCAACAAGCGGCGCGGCAAGGCGTCGCAAGGCAAGAAGCGCAACACCAACCCGAACGCGTGCCGGCGTTGCGGGAAGGTGGGGCATTGGGCGCGGGAGTGCCCGAAGAAGTGCCCGGAGAAGGAGGAGGCCCACCTAGCTCAGGACGACAGCGACGACGAGCACGCGCTGTTGATGGGGGTGTGATGTGCGCTGGAGGACGACGAAGCAGAGAAGGCAGGGGCGGAGTAGGGGACTGCGCCGTAGGCTGTCCATCTCGACGAGCCATGAACGCAGGCCCATCTTGGCACAGTCGATGTGCTGGAGCAGGTGGTGGTATCCCGGGAAGTCATCTCCGACGAGGCGGCATGGGACAGGCCAGGGGCGGGGAAAGAGCCTGCGGCTGTAGAGGCGGAGGAGCCGTCAAGCCCAGCCGCGAAAGGCTCGCCTGCTCACTCCTCTGTTCTCAGTGGTGGAGAGGCCACAGAGGAGCTGGTGGCGGGGAATGAGCCCGCGGCTGCAGAGGCGGAGGAGCCAAGCCCAGCCACGGAAGGCTCGCCTACTCTTTGCTCTGGTTCTGGTGGCGGCGAAGCCAGGGGAACACTGGCGGCCGGGGAAGCTGTGGCGGTGGAGTTCGCGGCGGGGGAAGAAGGGGACTCTGCGGTGGCTGGGGTGGAGGAGCCGCCCAGTCCACCCGAGGCAGGGACCCCCACCCTCGATCATGCTCCGCCTCATCCGACTCCTCCCCGAGAAGACGCCTCGACCTCGAGGGGTGGCTGGGCCTCGTTCGCAGGGCGGGGTGACTTCGAGGGATGCGGGGCTCTGTCCACAGGCCGGAGCAGCCTTGAGGGTCATGGGGCCGCGACCACGATCGAGTTTCACGGGGCCGTGGCCAAGTCCGAAGGCCGGGATGACCTCGAGGTTCGCGGGGCCCAAACCAAGTTTTGCGAGTCCACGCTCGAGGGTCATTGGGCCTCGACCGAGGGCCGGGGCGGCGTCGAGGCTCGCACGGTCTCGTTCGAAGGATGGAGCGGCCTCGAGGGCCGTGGAGCTGTGAGCCACCTCGACTGCAGGCGGAAGGCCATGATCGCCTGGCGGGAGGCCACAACCGCGAAACGCGGAGCCACGACCGAGGATCGCGTGGCTTTGTCCGAGGGCCGGGGGGCCTCTCGCATCTGTGGGGCCGCGATGGAGGCTCACGGAGCCCTCAACCGTGGGACAGAGAACCTCGACCTTAAGACAGAGGGCCTCGATCCCGGGATGGGATGCTTCGACCCCGTGGCAGGAGGCTCGAGCCCAGGACAGGGGGCCTTGACCGCGGGGCGTGGGGCTCAATCGAGGGGCCAGGGGGTCGATAGTGGAGATTTCTCCGTCTCGGACGACCCAGCCTCGGGGAACTCCGGCGGAGGAGCTGGCCACGTTCGCAGTTGTGGAGCGCGACACGGCGTGGTGGAAGGTGACACTGGAGGAATACACCTTGTACACCTGATGACGGGGGAAGGAATCGGACATCGTCGGGGTGTACGATGACGCTGGGGCGCGGGCAGCAGACATCGCCGCGTTCAAGCGTGAGATGGCAGCTCGATTCGAGACGAGCGATCTCGACGCGCTCTCCTGCTACCTCGACATTGAGGTGGAGCAGGGGAGGAACTTCATCATGCTGGGGCAGCAGAGGCTGCTGGAGTGGGCTGGCATGGCGGACTGTAAGTCCATGCCAACAATGATGGAGGAGCGGATCAAGCTGTCGATCGAACAGCAGGTCACGGAGGATCCGTAGCAGGACCATTGGACAACGGTGAAGAGGCTGGGACACTACATCAAGGGGACACTTGATCAGGCAGTCATCTTCTCTAAGCACAGCGGGCAGCGGCTGACGGCGTTCAGTGAGGCGCTGTTCAAGTCCGATGAAGGTGAGCGAGGGCTCACGGTGTTCGGTGACGCGGACAAGGCGGGCAACGTGGATGGGCGGTGAAGTACCTGTAAGGTCCTAGATGGCTAGAGGGGGGTGAATAGCCTATTAAAAATTCTACAAACCACTAGACAAAACTTGATTAGTATAACAAATGGCGATAACCACAGTTTACCTAGCCTAGATTGAGAGCAAGCTTCCTAGTGACAATTCTAATATATATTATGATCTCTATGTCACGCAAAGACTATGTTACTACCTTCTAATCTATTGAGCTACCATGATAATCTATTCTACACAAGCTATACAATATGAATATATATAATAAAGTAAATACAAGGGGTAGGATAGCAATTTCAATACCGACGGTGGAGTGAAGTTATTGCCAATCACCAAGATGATATTCAATCAATCACAATGACAACAATATAAATATATCGATGAAGAACCAATCACCGGGAGACAAGAGATGACACAATGATTTTTCTCCCGAGGTTCACTTGTACACCGACAAGCTAGTCCCTGTTGTGTCGACCTCCACCTAGATGGTTCCTCAGTGTGACCCTCAAGCCACTTGCCCCACAAGGCACTCCCCCGCAAGGAACCGTAAGACACCACTCTCAAGCGAGGTAACTCAATGACATGAGCAATTTACTAGAGTTGCTTTTGGCGCTTCACCGAGGAAAAGCACAAGAACCTCTTACAAATCAACATCGGAGGTGGGCAAGAATAATCACCAACTCTTCCCAACGCCTCCAACAATCTCCAAGCCGGCTAGGTGATGGTGCTCACTAAGAGTAACAAGAAATCACCAGCCAAATGACTCGCAAGTGCCACTAGATGAATCAACTCATGCAATGCACTTTGAATCACTCAATCTCACTGAAGATTAGCAATCAAGCAAGAGAGATGAGTAGAAAGGAGAAGCTTCAGCTCAAAGGATGCACAAGAGTGTTAGAAATGCCAAGAGACCTCTCCAAGGGCCGACCACCTTCTATTTATAACCCCTCAAGTTGGAACTAATCGTTAGGCAAAGATTCCCTTCGAGTCAGCACGGTAACAAGCGCCGGACGTGGAGAAGTAGCCGTTGGGAGGGGTCCGACGCTCCATCTTGCGCCACGTGTCGCCCGCGTTCAAAGTCGACCGTTGCCTCCTAACGGCTACTTCTCGAAATGGCTCAGATCAACGCGCCGAACGCGCCTGATGGAACCGCCAGAAACGTCCGGCGTGTTCACCATCTGCGCATCAAACCACTGGGAGCTCTGGGCGCTTCAGTTTGACTGAGCGCCGGACGCTGCCCCTCCACTGTTCAGCGTCCAGCGCGTTCACCCTCCGTGCCACGCACAACGCGCCGGACGCCTCCGCCGAGCGTCGGACGCTACTCAGTGCGTACCGCGCTCGGGGCCGTCACGTCGGACGCCAGCGCCGGACATGTCCGCCGCACGCGCCAGACTGCCTGCCTCGCCTTCCACGCGCCGAACACGCCAGACCGGCGTCCGGCGCTCCGCATGCCAGCGTCCGGTGCTCCGCATGCCAGCGTCCGGCGCTTGGAAGGTTTGCACTTTCAAGCCCGCGTCGGTGCCAAACTTTGCCACCTTTTATCATACATGCTAATCAACAAGTATAACACTTTGTACATGAGAATTAGCATGTTTTTACCAAGATTTTGCATCCGGCGCTATAGAAAATATGCATCTAATTTTCTCAAAGACAACGAATCCCCCTGAGCTTGAGCGGTTACCAAACCCAACTCAACCCCGCAAACACCATCACCTTTGCAAATGTGCTAAACTCCATCATGTGACATCTCCATGTGCAAGTGAGTTAGCATTTTCAAGCCATTTTCCAAAGGATTTTTATCGTGCACTAGATTCTAAATGCAATCACATGAAATGATGGACCTAGTGGCACTCATGAACTGAATTACCGAAGATCTCCCCTCTTCATAGTTCGGCTATCGATCCTAAACCACTCACACCCTCTATGGTGTCTCGAGTGCAAAACAAAATGGCCCTATAGGTTATACCTTTGCTTTGTGTCCATTTTATCAATCCTCCAACCGCCAAGCCTTTACATGACATTTGACACTCCACGTCATCATGCAACCGTCTTGGTCCATCGATGTCAATATTACTTGCTCTTCACCGTTGGTCAGTCCATCGGCGTCAAGTCTTGCCCAAGCTTCACCGTCGCACGGTCCTTTGCTTCAAAGCCTCAACTTGCCCTTCATACTTCCAACCGGTCCATCGAGCCAAGCCCATCTTGATCTTCACCATGCTTAGGTTACTTAACTTCATGTCATGACTCATCATCAAGCTCCACTTGGCATGAACTACCTTTCTCTAAATCATCCACTTAGAAACAAGGTTAGTCCTTAGGTTTCATCAATTATCTAAAATCAAACCGAGGACTTTCAGTACCTTGGGCGTACTCTGCGGCGCCAATCACCTGGCAGTCGCTGAAGCAGAAGATGGTGGCGCTGTCGACCTTCGAGGCGGAGTACATCACGGTAGCCACCGTGGCATGCCAAGTCACTCGGGCATCTCAGGAACCGAGGTAGAGGATTGGCATGGTTGAGGTTAAGGGTTAACAACAGGATTAGAGGAAGAATGTTAGACTTAATCTGCTACTCCCCCTCGATTTTCTCCCTGCAGGCGGTCGAGGGGCAGGTAAAAAGACAGCTCAGGCTGCCCATGCCTTGGCACTGTAGTAGCATGGTATTAGGCCATGTCTTGTAGTTGGTAGTAGTACACCAACAGGTAGTGGGCTGGTTACATCATGTACTAGCAGTAGGTATGGCTGAGGTCAGCCACGTCCTCTGTACCTTGTAGTAGGTGCATGACTTGTATATATATTCAATCCATGGCAATGGAAGAGGTAGTTCAGTAGGCCAAACCATTCTGTGAGGCTTAGGTTTCAGGAACTAAAACCTTGAGTAGAGTGTGTGTGTGTTTGTTGTACTCAGTGAAGCTCTTGCCCCTCATATTTCGTCCAGCAGCTGGCCAACACTGGTGCTTATGGGTGTGCGAGTGTGTGGGAAGACAGAGCTCAGCTCTTCTCCACTCGAGGGCCTCGACTCGAACCTGGTCGACAGCCAACGCTGCCGGTCGTCAGTGCCACTGGTCGGCACCTTCTCAGGTGGTCGGCGGTGGTCGATGCTAGGTCCAAGCACCAACATGCACTGCTGCGACCTCCCTTCTTGTCGCCAGAGTGCGACACCGACGGAGGTTGACTCAACGTCAAATGGCACAGCGTTGCTCTGCCAGGGCCTCGAGGCATAGACATAGAGCAGCACAGCAGTAAGGACACATCAGAGCATGTGTTTGTGCTTGAGGCCTTCCACACCGCAGCACATGCTATAGCTGTTCTCTGCTGATCCATTCGTCGCAGTCCTCGTAGAGCTGCGCCAGCCACGCCTGGGACTACTCCACCGCTAGCTCCCCTGCAGCAGCGCGAGGTTTCCATACAAAGCTGATGGCCGACATTTCATCAAACACCATGGGGCGTGAGGGCGTCCCTCAATCAGCTCAGTTGGTATGCCGACCTTTCTTCAGTGACATACCGCCCCACGTCGCTCCTCGGGCAGCAGCTAGGCAGAAGATGCTAGGAAAACAGACAAAGGTGTATGTGTCATTGACCTTGTGGCTGCGGCGGTGTGGGAAGCGGAGCACGTGGAAGGTGCGGCCGGCGAGCGAGGTGGCCAAGCGCCGCAGGCGTGGTGGAGAGCATGTTACACGCGAGCAGGCCTACTGCAATGCAATCGGCAAGGAGGCCCTCGAGCCCGCAGCGGCGACGATCTTCCCGCTGCGGTTGCATCCTAGATAAGGGCAGCGGCGAGGTTAGTGCTTAGTGGCATTGGCACGGGACGCGGAGGGCCCCGGGCGAAGCTATTAGCGAAGGGCGGAGACCGGCATCTTCGCGGTTGGCAGTGGCGGCATGCTCGCCTCGCTGATGGACGCCGCCCGCGCTTCTGGTACAGGTACACGATGGTGGCCGTGGCACCGTCTTGCAGGTGGCGGTTGCTGGTGCCCTTTCTGCCAGCGACGAGGCCGAGAACTTCCCGAGGATTCGGTTTGAAATGAAGTGGGCAGAGACCCGACCCGATCCAAATCTGATGGATCACATTGCGAGTTAGTGAGATCGAATGGCTAACAGGTTAACGGGCAACGTGCCCCGATCCACAGGCCCGCTTTTGGTGCAAGATTCCTATATATAGGAGATTCCGGCGCATATATATGGTTATATGCAAATTCTATGCGTGCTTTTGACAATAAGTTCGCTTATAAGAACTTCCGTTGTAGTATCTCTATACTTCTAAACGCAAGCAAAGCTCGCACACGTGAGCGTGGCCACGTCGTGTAACACCCTAGTGTTAAGCATGCATTATCTTGCATATCATGAGCATGATCATCTCATTTGCATAGTCATTTATTTACATGAAATGATAAAATGAAAATATGCTTACCTTGATTTGAACTAGAGCTATATGATAGGTTGATTTTTTAGGGTTGAGTGTTAAATGAAGTTTGTAGAGAAAATTATTTGGAGCAAAACTTATTTTGGTGTCATTTCATGAAAAGGCTTGGAAGTGGGTCAAAAATATCAAAAACAGTTTGTAAAAATAATTTTCTTTTAATTTTAAATCCCCATTTTTGAAATTCAAATTCTAGACAGAATTAGGCTTTGATGTTTAAAAGTGAAATGTTCTACTCATCAAAAGGAACATTTCATCTTTTATAAGTTTTTCGAAATTCGGATTATTTTGGAAAATATGGGGTTCATCAAGTTCTGCATGAATCTTAACGCAGTGGGACCCACCTGTCGGCCTCCTTCTTCCTCTCTTCTTCTTCCTCGCGCCGACGGTGTCCGCGCCGACGCCGGCCGCGTGGCAGCCGTACGCCGGGCGACGCCGCTGCACGCTGTTCTGCCTCCGCACCCGAGCGCCGCACACCGATCCCGCACGCCGCACTCGCCGACCCCACGGCTGCTCCACGCTCCCTTGGCCGACTCCGCATGCACGCCACGTGCTCGACGAGCTCCGACGCCGCGCTCCGTCTGTCCGAGCCCGAGCGGCCACTTCGAGCTGTCCCGACTGCGTCAACCTCTCTCTCGCTCACTCCTCCGCCACCAGACACGCTCTCGCCCCTCCTTTCCCTCACCAGAGTCCGAGCGGACGCGACGCCCGCCATTGCCGCCGCCGCGAGCTCGCACACCACCGCACCTCCCAGCCTTGATACATTTTGCCCAGAACTCGCCCAGAGCTCCACCTCGACGCAAGCCACACCCCGCGCACCTTTCCTGCCCTCGAGCCCTCAGGTAGAGGTCAAATCGACCATCTTCCCCTTCGCCGGTCATGGCCGCCCGACCGCCTCGCGGTTCGCCGTGGCCAGCAACCTCTCTCCCTCAATTAGCTAGCACATCGGGTTCGCCTGCTCGAGTAGGGTCGATTGGTGTAGCTAATGGGACCGATTAGGGTTCGAGTCCGTCGAATTTTGGCCGTCCGCCGTCGCGGGTCGCGCCGTCGCTCGTCGGCACACCTCGCCGTCGTTGCTTCGACCAGCCATTCGTCTCTTTGGCTAGCACATCCATTTCGCCTTGGTCTGTTGTAGCTGGTAGGCAGGTCCTTGCACCCCACCGTGACCGTTTCTGGCGAGTTCGCCGTCGAGACCTCACCGTCGTCCGCCGCCGCGCATGGCCGCCGGTCGAAACCATGATATTTTCTTGCATTTTGTACACCGTTGAGTCCGCGCTGCTGAGATGAGTCGTTTGGTGGCCGTAGTGTCGCCGGAGACCTCACCGCCGGCGAGATCCCGTCGGCCGGTGACCGGTGTCCCGTGGTGTCTTGCTGACGTGTGGGTCCCGTGGTGACGTCAGCATGACATCAGCACTGACGTCAGCGTAGGTTCGGTCTGGGTGCACAGCGTCGGGTGTACGTAGCAGAGTCAAGTCGCTGGGTACATGCCGGGTACGCGTAGCATTTTCAGTTCGGTTAAAGTTATCATTTCATGTGTGTAAAAATGTTTTTTATGCTATTTGTGATATGTGTGATCTATTATTGGTTTTAGTACAGTAAAGGATAGTATGCAAAATAATGGTTGTTTATAATTTCATATAGGGTGCAAGTAATTGTAATGCGAGGCTTGTTTAAGATTTATCGGTAGAAGAGAATGCAGATGACATGTGCTTATCATACATGTTTTCAAATATCATATCATTTATCTTAGCTGAAACATTCATTCACCATCAACATCAGCATTGTATTTCTATGTATACATGGTATTCATACGTACTATGCATCATACAGGATCGTCAGAGCTTGAAACGGTAGTTCCCGGAGCACAAGGAGAGGAAGGCCAGCAGGAAGCTTTGGTGCGGGAAGTAGCAGCAGAAGAGGATCCCGAAGCTGATCTTTTGGAGTGTCCCGACCACCAGCCCAGCTCTTTCCTGAAAGGCAAGCCTCGGAGCATTCTCCCTGTGGTTTGCAAAATATCTAACTTGAGTTCTTTACTTGTTTGATGCATTAAGTTATAGGCGTTGTTTTATACTGTTGCTGCATTACTTATATTCCTTGCCACTGCTTATACTTCAACCCTGTTAGGTTCAGGTACGATTATTTGCTTAGCCCTGCTTAACTAGATCGGTAGAAGTCGGGTGATTTTCTGTCATCCGCGAGTTATAGGTGGTGACTTGGAATGGTTGAATATATTGTTATCTTGGATAACCATATGGAGATAATAAATCGAGACCGGGCGGGATTGGTGTTGAGACTGAACTGGAGGTTCGGTGTGGTTATCCCGTCTGTGTCGAACTAGGACCCCGTCCGTTGTACGTCCTCAAGTCATATTGAATTTATGCCTCACATTTAGCTGGAAGGATAAGTCGTTCCGACCGCGAAGCCTAATTTTGGCTTGGGCCGGGAGTCGACCTACTGTACGCATCGTATTGGTGAAGATGGGGGACCATAGGTTACGCGGAGAGTAAGTCCGAGGTCAGGGTCGCCCTGAATAAGGCAGCCGGGCGGTTCCTGGATACGATGGTACCTGTTGATCCCGCACTTTTCTCGAATTGAATGTCGGTGATCTGTAGCTCACCTTAGCGGGTGAGTGTGGTTTGTGTGAGGAATACCCGCCAGCTGGTTAGTAATCGATTATAATCGCCATCGTTCCTGGATAGTGAACACTTGACTTGAGCAGCGGCATCGTAGTAAGAACTTGAACAAGAGATGAGATGGTTGAGCTGTTGAGATTGAAAAATACTCGACGGAAATTGGTTACTATTCTTGTTGAATAATTATTACCATGCTTGTTTAGTACAGGTGCTATTATAGCATGATAAGGATAATTAGATTAAAATACATTGCTAGAAGGTTCTTAGTAATTGTTCCTTAATGCAAGCTTTTTCGCAATTAAATGAGTCAGCTATCCTACTCATACAGCCTTGCATACCCCTTGGAGTCAATTTTATTTTTAGTTTATGACGGGTAAGTCTAGCTGAGTACATTCTCGTACTCAGGGTTTTATTTCCTATGTTTTTGCAGATGGTGAGATGTTTTATGGATATTGTCAGAACTGCTTCTATCCCGCCTTGGGAGATGACTAGACCTTGGGCATGGTCACTCTTCTCTACTTAATGCTTTTGTTGGATGTTGATCAAGAACCTGGCACTGTATTTGAATTAGGTGTGTGTGATATTTAAACTTAATCGCTTCCGCTTTATTTCGAATTTGAACTTGGCTTGTAATAACTTTGTTTTGAACTCCGATGTTTTAAACTATGTGTGAACTTTGTATGTTGTGAATGGTGAACGCTAAACTATTACGATCTTGGTCGTGCCGAAAAAGTTTGAAATCCTTCGAGATTTCGGTATGACTACCAGGTTTATTAGGTCTCAATCATGTAGTCTGCTGTCCTAATGGCGAATTATGTGCTTGTGCTCTAATAAATTGGTCGGTTCGGTCACACGTCGTGTGCAAAACTCTGGTCGTCGAATCTCGATTGGACGGCTTAAACCAACACAAAAATCGCTTTCGTGGTCGATGTTTGTACCGTTCTGTTCATACATCTTCGCTACGCGCACACGAGGAACGTATCCGGAAGACCAAAGCAGACCCTTTTCCTTTGTAGAAAAATTCTACAAAAATTCATAAATAAACTAAAACCAATCTAGAACATAGCTAAATCTTTTCTGCCTCTTCTTTGTCATAAAAAAATAAATTCCTATCGTTCGTCTTTTGTCGATAAATTTACCAATCTAAAACGTAGCTAGATATTTTCTGCCTCTTCTTTGTCATTTAAAAAAAACAAAATTCCTATCATTCGCCTTTTCTTGATAAATTTAAAAAATTTATAACACGAGCCAAGCTCGCGCACGTGAGCATGGCCACATCGCCTGCACATCTCCGCCCGTCGGATCTTGATCGGACGACTTAAATCATGTGAAAAATCGCTTTCGTCTCATTTAGCATTACAAAATTCAAGTATTTATATATTATCCATCCTACCTCCGAATCCGATAATTCTATCATATAAAAAAATATTAAAAATCCTTTTTGGTAATTTTCAGTCAAATAAATAAACTAAAACCAATCTAGAACGTAGCTAAATATTTAAAAAAATAAGTACTCTATATATAATCGCTAAAATTAATGACAGCCGATCTCCAAATTATACACCATTGTTTCATAAAAAAAAGAGGCCGTAGCAACATAAATGTCTAACCAAACTGGTTCAAAATGCCAGACACTCTGCCTACTAAAAGATTAATCAATAATTAATCAAGTTTGTACAAAACTGGTTGCATCCAATAAAGCCGCGCGGCAACGCCGCGCGTTGGTTCTAGTACGTGTGCTGAATGACGACGTTTTTCGCTGCATCCATATGCCGTACAGTTGCTTTGTGTCAACCTCTCCACGCAAAACGAGATAGAAACGACTGGATGCACTTTTTTCTGCTGAGGTGAGGCGTGGTGGCGGGCTTGAAATCAAAGTGGGAAATTGCATCCAATCCAAGGAGTAGTTTGCGGCTTTTGGCGTCAGGTCCGTAGAGGTAGCCGTTGCGTTGCCTGATGGTTGGTTGGGTGGCCGTGGCCGTGTCCTCTTCCTCTAGCAGGTGCCGGTACTAGATGCAAGCATGGGAAAGCCCTAGAAGAGGCTAGGTGGACAGGCGGAGCGGCACGTGTCCCACCACCTGTAGACCTCGCAGAACACGTGACGTGTCTCGATCCGTACCAGCTTTCCCTTAGTTACTGTACGTATATGTTTATATATACCACGCCTCAGTTCGACCCAGCCACAAGCAGCAGCAGAGCACAGAGAGGCACTCACTCCTGTCAATATCCTCAGATTTTGCTTGCTTCTTTCCTGCTTTCATTCTCAGTCGTAGAACAATGGCTGGTGGCATGGTGGGTCGCACGATGCTGGCACCCCTCCTGGTGCTCAACCTCATCATGTACATCGTCGTCATCGGTTTCGCCAGCTGGAATCTTAACCACTTCATCAACGGGCAGACCAACTACCCGGGCGTCGCCGGCAACGGCGCCACCTTCTACTTCCTCGTCTTCGCCATCCTGGCCGGGGTCGTGGGCGCTGCCTCCAAGCTGGCCGGCATCCACCACGTGCGCTCCGCCGCCGGGGACAGCAGCCTCGCCGCCACCGCCGCCTCCTCCCTCATCGCCTGGGCCATCACGGCGCTCGCCTTCGGCCTCGCCTGCAAGGAGATCCACGTCGGCGGCTACCGCGGGTGGCGCCTCAGGGTGCTAGAGGCCTTCGTCATCATCCTCGCATTCACGCAGCTGCTCTACGTGCTCATGCTCCACACCGGCCTTTTCCAGTCGCACGGCGCCGGATACCCGGCGGCGGCAGATCATCATCATCACTATGCTGGTGCCGGTGGCGTCGACAAGCCCACGGCCAGGGTCTAATTATTAAACTACAAAAATCCGCGTGCGCGCCCTAGTCCAGTCCATGCTCCATCCATCTCATAGATGAGCATGAATGTATCTTATTAATTACTTATATTCTGTCGTCTCGTAGCATGTATACCGCACATATAAGTACGTACGTCTTATCACTACTGTACTTGTCCTGCTAGCTCTCAATATGGTAGCTGTTCCCTTCGTCTATAAATAATTTATTTTTTATCTATAAATAATTTATTTTTTTAACTTTGATACAGTACGTTTGACCGTTTGTCTTATTTAAAATCTTTATATAAAGATCATCTATTTTGGTATGATTTATTTTATTATTAAAGATATTTTAATAATAGTTATTTGTTTTATAAGTTGTATAAAAAACTTAAATAAAAAAAAATTAAAAAGATGAGTTATTTATGTACGGAGTAGTACATTTTATTTTAGTATATTACGCATGCATCATCAGCTTGTTTTCTATCTGCAATGTGTGTGTACCTGCGCTTTGCTCAGTGCATTGTCCTCCTATACTCACGTATACATGCATGTGTCCGAAATGAATTTGAATCGCGTCCTCCGAAAATTCAATGTTTTTGTTGAATGATTTACGAATTTGCATCGCATCCGAAAAATCTGCCGTCAATATTCTGCATCGATCGCTTCCTTGTTGTGGGCTACCACTTGTTTCCCTGCACAACCATATCTTGCGACTCCTAATTTATAGACAAAAACTTCTCTACGAGACCTTTAAAGTCCAATTTAGTATGATAATTTGTCTACATAAAATTTTGTACATTAAGACTGTTTGGTTTCCTCCTCTTAAATTAAAGTATTAAATTAAAGTGGATTAATATAATTAGTCATCTTTATCTCTTTAGTGACTAGTTGATTGAGTAGGTGGAACTAAAATGTTTTTACTGTTTTAGTCAATTTTTCAGTTAGTTTGTTTGACACTTTAGCTTTAAAGTGACTCCACTCTAGTTTGCGAGTACCATAGCCGTCGATTTCTAACAATTTTTTTATAACTTCTGCATGCAAACTTTGAGATTTAACTTCTGCATGCAAACTTCAAAAAGTAAAAAGGTAATTATAGATTCGATTTATACTATAAAAAAGTGAAGGAATCAGTAGACAACTAGTATAGAACGAAGGAATTAGTAGACAACTATAATAAATCTTTACTGTTGAATCGGGCCAGATTATTCATCCAACGGTTACATGGGTGAGACGATTCTTAGATGATCGCTTCCTTATCTCCGCCGTAAGCCGTGTAACCAACCACTCCCCAGCTCGCTAGTTTTTCCACGCAGCCTTTTCCTTCCCGAACCGTCGGGACACAGACGCCTGCATGCTATTATCTCCATAAAAATTATGGTATGTTATAATGATTTATCAATTATCAATTAAAAGCACTCCCAAGGGGCCGGATTTGATGTATTTGCTTAGTATAGGTAAATACGGAGTACTACTATGAATATAAATATCATTTAAGTGTTTTAGCCTATTCAACTTCCTTGCTAAAGTTTGCTATTAATTGTGACAAACAATATATTAAGTAAACATTTCATTCATATCTTCGTATTTGTCATAAATATAAATATAAATATAAATATAAATATAAATATAAATATAAA